>JASDQU010033752.1:0-15602 GCA_032191745.1 Picea mariana | reverse complement strand
CCCCACCTATTGTGATATTTGGAGTTTAGTATTTAAAAAACAATATGCACAAAATTGAGAAAATTTAGAAGCTACAAGTTTGTAATAATAGCCTTGAAATTAGGTGCAATACTTTTATCCTACTTTAGTAAAAGTTGTAATTCTTCCAATTGAGAGTATAAAGTTAGAATTCATCATGATTTGCTATTAATGTTCTTATAACAAGTATAAATTATTTTCTATCAATGATTTTCTATAAATGATTCTCTGTGAATGTCCTTAGAACAAGAACAAATCAAGTATATTTGCTATCAATGTCCTTAGAACAACTACAATTCATCATCTACAAAGTTCAAAATGATTTTCTATTAATGTGATGAACATAGCCTCATTGTTGCAAGAACATAGCCTCGACGTCACAATGTGATGAACATGGCCTCGACGTCACGATGTGATTAACATGGCCTCGTCATTGTAATGTCATGCAAATTACATCATGTCGTCGTAATGTGAAAAAAAAATGTCATATTGTCATAATTTGATGAACATATCCTCATGTTCACAATAAATTCCATGTCGCATTGTGATGAACACACGACATTTATGTTCATCACATAACCATACAACATATGATGAAAATACAACATGTATGTTCATCACATGGCCACTTTTTACTTATATGTCATATCGTCACAGTGTGATGAACATAGCCTCGTCATTGTCAATATGTGAGAAACAATATCATGTTTTCATAATTTTATGAACATAGCCCCGTCATCAGAATGTGACGTAAATATCAAGTCGTCATAATGTGATCAAAATATCTTTTTCTCATAATGTGACAAACATAACCCCATCGTCGCATTGTGACGAACACAACCATGTTGTCACAATGTGACGAACCCAGCCTTATACGATGAACATACAATGTGACGAACATAACCATATTGTCACAATGTGACGAACATAACTATGCTTGACCTTGGTTGACCATGCCCATAGTTGACTATGGTTGACCAAGGTTAGCAACGGTTAACCATGTGTGATAGTTGTTGTCCATAGATGATCATGAATGGCCATAACCTTATTGTCACAATGTTATGAACATAACCATATTATCGCAATGTGATGAACATAGCCTTGTCATCATAATGAGATGAATATAACCATATTGTCACAGTGTGACGAACATAGCCCCGTTGTTATCAATATGTGACAAACAATATCATGTCATTGTAGTGTTATGAACATAGACCTGCCATCTCAATGTGATGCAAATATCTTGTCCTCACAATGTGACGAATATAGCCCCATCATTGCACTGTTATGAACATAACCATATTTTTGCAATGTGATGAACATAACCTTATATGATGAACATACAATGCGATGAACATAACCATATTGTCAAAATGTGACGAACATAACTACATTTTAGCTTGGTTGACTGTGGTTCCCATGGCTGACAATGGTTAACCATGTTTGAAAATTGTCATCCATATATGATCATGCCTGGCCATAACCATATTGTCGCAATGTGACGAACATAACCATATTATTGCAATGTGACGAACATAGCCTCATTGTCACAATGTGATGAAAATAACCATATTATCACAATGTGATGAACTTACCCTCGCCATCACAATGTAATGAACATATCTGCATCGTTGCAATGTGACTTAAAAATTCTCTTGTCATTATGTGAAAAACAATGTCTTCTTGTCGTAATGTTATGGCCATAGCCCTGTCATAAAAATAAATGCCATTTCATCGCAATGTGTTGAACATATGAAATATATCTTCATCACATAGACGATCATGCATGGCCATAACCATATTGTCACTAAGTGACAAACATAACCATATTGTCGCAATGTGACAAACATAGCCTCATCGTCGCAATGCAATGAACATAGCCATATTGTCGTAATGTGACAAACATAATCTCGTCGTTGTAATATAATGACCATATCTGTGTCGTCGTAATGTGACGTAAATATCCTCTTGTCATAATGTGACGAACGATGTCATATTGTCGCAATGTGATGAACATAGTTCTGTTGTCAAAATAAATTTCTTATCAGCACAATGTGATGAACATATGACATTTATGTTCATCACATAGCCATACAAAATACAATGAGCATATGACATTTATGTTCATCACATAGCCACTTTTTGTTTAAATGTTCTATCATCGCAATGTGATGAACATAGCCCCATCATCACAATAGCCCCATCGTAATATAACCATATTGTCACAATGTGACAAACATAGCCCCGTTGTTATCAATATGTGACAAAGAATATCATGTCATTGTAGTGTTATGAACATAGACCCGCCATCTCAATGTGATGCAAATATCTTGTCCTCGCAATGTGACGAATATAGCCCCATCATCGCGCTGTTATGAACATAACCATATTGTCCCAATGTGACGAACATAACCTTATACAATGAACATACAATGCGATGAACATAACCATATTGTCAAAATGTGACGAACATAACTACGTTTTAGCTTGGTTGACCATGACCATGGTTGACTATGGTTTCCCATGGCTGACAATGGTTAACCTTGTTTGAAAATTGTCGTCCATAGATGATCATGCCTGGCCATAACCATATTGTCGCAATGTGACGAACATAACCATATTATTGTAATGTGACGAACATAGCCTCATTGTCACAATGTGATGAAAATAACCATATTATCACAATGTGATGAACTTACCCTCGTCATCGCAATGTAATGAACATATTTGCATCGTCGAAATGTGACTTAAAAATTCTCTTGTCATTATGTGACAAACAATGTCTTCTTGTCGTAGTGTTATGACCATAGCCCTGTCATAAAAATAAATTCCATGTCATCGCAATGTGTTGAACATATGACATATATATTCATCACATAGATGATCATGTCTAGCCATAACCATATTGTCGCTATGTGACAAACATAACCATATTGTTGCAATGTGACAAGCATAGCCTCATCGTCGCAATGCGATGAACATAGCCATATTGTCGTAATGTGAGAAACATAACCTCGTCGTTGCAATGTAATGAACATATCTGTGTCATCGTAATGTGATGTAAATATCCTCTCGTCATAATGTGACGAACGATGTCACGTTGTCGCAATGTGATGAACATAGACCCGTTGTCAAAATAAACTTCCTATCGGCACAATGTGATGAACATATGACATTTATGTTCATCACATAGCCATACGAAATATAATGAGCATATGACATTTATGTTCATCACATAGCCACTTTTTGTTTAAATGTTCTATCATCGCAATGTGATGAACATAGCCCCATCATCGCAATAGCCCCATCGTTGTCAATATGTGACAAACGATATCATGTCGTTGCAATGTGATTAACATAGCCCCTTCATCACAAGGTGACACATATATCATGTCATCATAATGTTCTGCAAATATCATTTTGTCTCAATGTGCAAAACTGATCCCCTCCATTGCAATGTGATGAAAGTAACCCTATTGTGGTAATGTGAAAAACATATCTACATTGTCGCAATGTGACTTAAAAATTCTCTTGCCATTATGTGACAAACAATGTCTTCTTGTCGTAATGTTATGACCATAGCCTTGTCATAAAAATAAATGTCACGTCATCGCAATGTGTTGAACATATGACATGTATCTTCATCGCATAGATGATCATGCCTGGCCATAACCATATTGTCACTATGTGACAAATATAACCATATTGTCACAATGTGATAAACATAGTCTCATCGTCGCAATGCGATGAACATAGCCATATTGTCATAACGTGACAAACATAACCTCGTCATTGCAATGCAATGAACATATCTGTGTCGTCGCAATGTGACGTAAATATCCTCTCGTCATAATGTGATGAACGATGTCATGTTGTCGCAAATTTGATGAAAATAGCCCCGTTGTCAAAATAAATTTCCTATTAGCACAATGTGATGAACATATGACATTTATGTTCATCACATAGCCATACGAAATACAATGATAATATGACATTTATGTTCATCACATAGCCATACGAAATACAATGAGAATATGACATTTATGTTCATCACATAGCCACTTTTTGTTTAAATGTTCTATCATCGCAATGTGATGAACATAGCCCCATCATCGCAATAGCCCCATCGTTGTCAATATGTGACAAACAATATCATGTCGTTGCAATGTGATTAACATAGCCCCTTCATCGCAAGGTGACACAAATATCATGTCATCATAATGTGCTGCAAATATCCTTTTGTCTCAATGTGAAAAAATTATCCCCTCCATCGCAATGTGATGAAAATAACCCTATTGTCACAATGTGAAAAACATAGCCTCATCGTCACAATGTCATGGCCATTGCCTCATTGTCGGAATGTGATGAACATATGAGATTTATGTTCATCACACACTCATATGACATACCATGAACATATGACATTTATGTTCATCACATAGCCACTTTTTACTTAAATATCCTCTCATCACAATGGGATGAACATAGCCTTGTCGTCACAATATCCCCATTGTCATCAATATGTGACAAACAATATTTTATTGTTGCAATGCAATGAACATAGCCCCATCATCCAATGCGACACAAATATCTTGTCATCATAATGTGACACAAATGTCATGTCGTTGCAATGTCACAAACTTATCTCATCCATCGCAATGTCATCAAAATAACCACATTGTCTCAATGTGACGAACATAGCCTCGTCGTCACAATGTCATGAACATAGCCTCATTGTCACAATGTTATGAAAATATCATCTTGTCATAATGTGACAAACAATTTGAAATGTCACATTCTCAATGCCATCCATAGTCTTGGTCAACCATGGCCATGGCCAACCATGGTCACCTATGGAAAACAACTGCCAAACATAGTTAACCATTGTCAACCATGGTCAACCACAGTAAATCATGGTCATGGTCAACCAAGGTCAACCATAGTGAAGGTCTACAAAATTTAACCATGACGAAAGTTTATGGAAGATAGCCATGGCCATGGTCAACCATAATTAACCATGATCATGGTAATCGAAGGTCAACCACAATTAACCATGGTCATGGTCAACCATAAGGATTGATGGTCATGGTCAAGCAAGGTCTTGGTCAACTATAATTAACCATGTCAACCATAGTCAACATTTTCTTCTCAAAGTCAACCAAGGTCTACCAAAGTTAACCATGGTCATGATCATTATCATTGTCAACCATAAGAAACAATGATCATGGTCAACCATAGTGAACCACGACCATTGTCAATTAATCTATTAATGTATTAATACTTTAATAATGTATTATTAATGTATTACTACTTTAATATTGTATTTATTAAGGTATTGATACTTTAATAATGTATTACTACTTTATTAATGTATTTATATTTTATTAATGCTTTAATGTATAAATACTTTGGTAATATATTAATTAATAATGTATTAATGTATTGATTAATTAATACATTACAACATACATTAACATATTGATATTTTATTAATGTTTAAATGTATTAATACTTAATATTGTTTTTATTAATATATTAAATGTATTAATTATACATTATTACTTTACTAATGTATTATTAATATATTAGTTTTTTAAGTGAATTAATATTTTATCAATGTATTAATCAATAATTTATAAATATATTAATCAAAATACTTTACATTATACATTAATGTATCACCTATTTAATATGTTACATTATACAATAAAATAAATTAATACTTCAATTTATACATTACATAATGTAATAATGTATTACTACTTTATTAATGCTTTAATATATTCACACTTTAGTAATGTACTAATTAAAATTGTATTAATTAATTAAATTAATACAATACAATATACATTAATTTTATTAGTCTATTAATACTTTAGTACTTTAGCGCCATTAAGGATATGTTGGGTTTAGTCACATTGTGACATTACACTACATAACCTGTTTATTTATGGTTATCTCAAATAAAGAAATTCCTTATGAGTTATGTTTAAGTGCGATGTTTGAGAATGTTGATGTTTCATTAGGATATTTAATTAAGTTGGATTATAAAGAGTTGGTAAGGAATTGGATTATAATTTTATAGATGTTTTTATTAATAATACTTTAATATTTTAATAATTTATACATACTTTATAATTGTATTAATAACACATTAATGTATTATTGTATTAATAACAAATACTTTAATTCTTAATACATTAATGTATTTAGTATTTTATACATTCATTTATATATCATTAATGTATCATTTAAATAATATATTAATCTATTAAAATATAAAAATGTGTTTATCCTATAATGTATTATAAATGTATTTTTATTTTATTCATTCATTATTAATACTTTATTAATGTTATGTATTAGTGTATTTTTTGAAACTTTAATACTTTATTAATGTATATATATGTTTTTATTAAACTATTCATAATTAACTAATTTTAATATTTTTGCAATCTATTAATTTAAACATTTATTAATAGATTCTATGCTTAAAATATTTATTAAATTACAGGTTACATTAATACATTACATTATACATTAATATATTGATACTTTATTTATGCATTGCATTAAAGTATTACTTAATTAATACATTAATATATTTATATATTATTAATGTTTTCTTACTTTATTTATATATGTTTGCAATATTAATGTATTATTTTAGTAATGAGTTTATTTTGTTATTACTTTCTTATTATTACATGTATTATTATTATTATTATTATTATTATTATTATTATTATTATTATTATTATTATTATTATTATTATTATTATTATTATTGTTGTTGTTGTTGTTTTTGTTGTTATTATTAACTTTATTAATTACTTTGTTATTTACTATTTTATTTTTGTTAAATTAATTTATATTCTATAAATATATTTTTCCATTATTAATGTATTATTTTAATAATGTCTTTATTTTGTTATACTTATTTTATTTGTGCTATATTATTTTCTAATTTATAATTAATCGATAATTATAAATTTAATTATTGATAATTAATCGATAATTAATAATTTAATTATTATTAATTAATTAATTAATATTAATATATAAATTTTAATAATTTAATAATTATTTATTATTATTTAATAATTATGCCAAAGGCATTCTTTAGTTTAAGATTTTCCAAAACAACCATTTTGTTCACAATTCTTGATATTGACAGGTTTTAGAAAAAACAATCTTTGTTCACCATACCACTATGCATTTATCATAAAAATAATTGTCATATCATATATGTAAATATCCTATCTCTTTGTTGTCTATTAAGAGATAAGTCATAAATACTCATAAATACTCATGTACTCTATCCACTGCCTCATTGTTTTTTATCATACCACCCTCATATAAGTGTTGTCAGTGGCACCCACACTGACAGACCCGATGCCTTAGAATTCCACATTCCACGATACTAGCCATCGCCTCCACCTATTAATGGCATATTTCCTGCCCTCCCTCAATCACACATCCTCTTTTCCTTGTATTTGCAACAACCGTCCTTGTACATTCAAGCTCAGATTTCTCGATTTTTATACTGGATATATTCGCTTATGCTTCTCTCTCCGCTTAGACTAATGACATGGCCCATAACTCTCCCTTCTATTCGAGTAATGCCATGGCCATAGGAATTGGAGATGTTGGTCAAGTTCCGACGAACATTATAAATAAGGGCATTTTTTCTCCAATAATGGAACAACTAGATGGAACCAAACAATCAATTAATGCGACATAACAGAGATTGTTTGAAGAACCTTTCACAAGATATATCCAATATCTTTCGAGATAATGAGAACACAACGCCCTCGCCGATCATCCAATCTTGATTGGGCAGTATGCACAATGTCATGCAAAAGGTGGAAGGCATCTCCAATGCTAGAATTCCAAGCCGAATTCCAGAATTGGCCGCTAAAATGGACAAGCTCTTAAATGACTTGTCAATTAACTTATCAATATCTCTGTATGCTCGGGCAATAATGTCGCCGCAAGGGGCAGATGTCCTACTTCATCCCGTGCCAGAATTTGGCTTTGTAGGAAAGGAAATTGAAACTGCTGAGACTTAGCTCAAGATGTGGATTAGTGTTGAACCTCCAGAAGTTTGGTCAATTTGTGTCTACGGTATGCCCGACGTTGGAAAGACGTCACTGCTTCAAAGGGTATAGAACTTTTACAAGGTCAATAATGTCTTTGATGTTGTGATCTGGCTAACAGTTTCTCGAGACTATGGAGTTCGAGACTTGCAGGTTCGTAATGCAAAGGAACTCAAATTAGACCTTTTTGGCATTTCTGATCTTGATCTTGATAAGATGAAGATGAAGTTGTCTGGACAACAGTTTTGTCTCAAACAATTCGAGAACAACGATCTTAATGCATCCCTATTTGAGAACCATGACCATAACCCATGGCGGATCCATAGCCCCATGTGGCCCATAACAACATAACCACTCATACCCTTAGAGAAGATGTCCTTGCACAGGTGCTCATGGATGACAGGTATCCTACCAATGGCCTTGAGGAATATGATGAGTGGACCATTGACTTAAGAAAACTCAACATGGGTCGTCCTTTTGCACAAGGGGCATTTGGTAATATTTACAAGGGTACCTACAATAACGAGGATGTTGTAGTGAAGATCCTTGAGAGGCTGGAGAATAATATAGAGAAGGCCCAAATCCTTGAGCAACAATTGATACAGGAAGTCAAGATGTTGGTGACTCCGAGGCATCAAAATGTGGTGAGATTCATCAGGGCTTGTAAGAAACCTATGGTTTGGTGTGTTGTGACAGAGTATTCCAAGGGGGGTTTTGTGAGGCAGTCTCCGACAAAGAGACAGAACCTCCCAGTTCCTTTAAAATTAGTAGTGAAGCAGGCATTGAACGTGGCAAGGGGCATGGAGTATCTGCAGAGTCTTGGGTTTATTCACAGGGATCTGAAGTCTGATAATCTTCTCATAGCTACAGACAAGTCTATCAAGATTGCAGATTTTGGGGTTGCTATAATTGAAGTGTAGTCAGAAGGCATGACTCCAGAAATTGGGGCGTACTGCTGGATGGCGTCGTAAGCTAGATCTTGTCCTTCTTTTTTATCCATTTTTTTCTTTTTTTCCCCTTTTTATCATGTTAATCATGTCCAGAGTTTATGCCTATGATGACCTGCTTTCTTTTTAAAGTACTGCGGTGCTTATGTCATTCCCTTACTTAGATCTTGGAAACCTATGTAATTTGATGTTTCAATTCA
Source organism: Picea mariana (assembly GCA_032191745.1). Taxonomy (NCBI): domain Eukaryota; kingdom Viridiplantae; phylum Streptophyta; class Pinopsida; order Pinales; family Pinaceae; genus Picea; species Picea mariana. The sequence continues at coordinate 6,338 of JASDQU010033752.1, read as the reverse complement.
AATGCTTTACCGATATGATATATATCATTGTTTTCTAGGAATTGAATGACCATATTGGGGTAACATGCCCATGTCACTTGTTATTCTCATGAATTTACTTGTCAGGTCCAGGTTTCCAATGTATGGTCTCACATAAATTTCTTTGTTGGATTGGGGTTATAGGCAACTTACAAGTATATCCGATAGTAGCAAGACTCGAATAAGAATACGATTCGGTATGCAAAAATATGTAATGAAAAAATCCAGTATTCCTCCAATACGGAAGTGTAAATCTCATAGATATGAAAGTATGAATTTTGTTCCATATTCTAGAAGAATTTCAGCCTCAGGAACTCCCAATAAACTAGAAAAAATAATTCATGTTTTGAAAATTTTGCAATGTAGTTTATATTTATAGGTATTTTAGCTGTTTTTAAAAATAATTTTGAGGTTTTTGGGTTGTTTTTTTGGGGCTTGTAGGTCCAGGTGTATCAAAAGACAGTTAAAATTAGGTTGACTGTATATCATATACATACTGTACTGGAAATTTGCCTAATTTCGTACTGCTGCCGTATTTCTGTACAGTAAAGGCCAATATGGCTGAATCTTGCTACTATGGTATATCCATGCATATGTCATTTTAATAGAATGGTCAGTTTAGTTTAGTGGTACAAAGTAGTATGCGTGCTGTTTATTTCACAGGTTTTGAATGGTCATATTGAGATGATGAAGTGGCATAGGATCTTTTGATTCTGCTGCAATTGTTGATGCCACCAATCTACTGGCTATATTGTGCTATAAAATCAGAAATATGCTATTATCATTTGATCGAAGTTAATATTTGAATTTAATTTTACATTTTACTGGGAAGAATCTTTAAAATTTTAATTCAGTAGAAAACTAATGTTTATTACTCTGAAGAATCTTTTAATTCTCAAGTCAAATTGAGAATTGAAAATATTCTTATTCGTGTCTTTTCTAGCATAAATCTTTTAATTTTACTATGAAGAATCTTTAAATTTTCAAGTCTGTTTGAGAACCAAAAATATTTGTGTTAACGTATTTTATGGTGTAAGTCTTTAAGTGAGACTTTGCAAAAAAAATTTTCTTTCATAATCTCACCCACCCTCACACACTTAAGCGAAGAATGGGATGTTGATGCTGGTACCAGGCCAGTGCTTGTGGAGCTGTCCTCCTCCTTGGAATTTCCAGATGGAATATGGATCGACTGCCAACTGCATAGGTGGCTAGTAACTCCAAAAGACCTCATGAAATTGGATCCTAGATCTATGTGGACTTAGCACCATAGAACCTACCAATGGATCATCCAAATGAGTTTCTTGAAATACCTCCGGAACTAGATTGGGATACTAGTAAAATCTACAGGATTCAATCAAACTTATTTGGTTTCAGCCTTTCGTATGGACATAAATTAGAATGGTGTTCCAAATGGACAAAATCAGAGTATAAACTTACCTTTCATTTATTTACTTTTATCAAATGGCCATAAACAAGGTGAATTATCTAACTGCAAAGAGAATTTCAGCACTGTTTGTAAGTTCCTATTGTTCATACAATCATTCAAAGGAAACTTTAAAGGAAGTGCTAAAACGATTATAAAGTAGTCATTTAGATCAACTTTAAACTCACTGTCTTGAAGTGAGGATTTTTTTTTTCTCTGAAAATTTTTCAATCTAAAAAATCGTTCACATGTGCAGATACATTTAGATACCTTTCCTTTTTTAAAATTTTATGTATGAAGTAGTCAAATCTCTATTTAATGCGAGAAGAAAGAACATATGGCTTATCATGCGTGGATAATCCATATCTTATCTCAAGAGATTTACGATTGGAACTTAACGACATGATTGGATCTTCCCTCACAGATTTCAGATGGTTTGCCACCATAAAACTGTAAGGTTAAAATATTTTAACATTCCATGTATATGAAGGTAGAGAAACCAACTATTGTCATTGATTTATAGATCCAACAATCTCTCCATGTCATCATCTCTCCAAAAATAAATTAAAAAATGAATGACTGAACAAAAACTTATCTCTTTGATGATGCCATTTATTTTAAATATCTACAAAAATATTTGAAAGTGAGAATGCCCATATCCTTGCCAAACACAGTTAATGGAGATGAATAGCCATATATCTAATAGCCATAATACACATATTCCTTCCAAATCCACTCAATGAAAATGAATAACGATGTATTCAATATCTTTGGGAGGAAATCGAATATTTCCCATGTGACGCATTAAAATTATAATGAATTGTTGCATCTGAACGATGCAAAAATTGAAGTAATCCAAATCTTGAAGAATGTCAAGAAGATATGAACAAATGTCAGCTCTTGTATAATAAGCTACAGGAAGATATGAATCCAGCGAGCTACAGGAAGAAGCACCTGGTAAACAATATGAGTAGGTGTTTCTTTATTTTAAAAGTGTGCCATGGAGTGTAACTGCAATCAAGTTGTTTTTTCATAGAGAAGGGATGCATTAATAACAACATCTTAGTCTGTTTATTTATGATGTAATACAAAATTGACCGCGAACATTATTTTAATATGGCATTTGTAACCTTCGTGACTAGAGATAGAAAGGCCCTATTTAACTCCAAATTAATGACTATTAATTGCATGAGTACTTGGATGAAAAATATGCTTTAAAAAAACTAGAGAATAGTCAATCACTTCTCATCTTTTCTGTTTCAAATGTGCAAAACACTATAGCACACTACTATTATTTATATTAATCAATTTATTTAGTTAAAATAAAAATAAAAATTTAATAAATATTATTTCCTTCTTCATTAAGGAAATAAAGTTTCCTTTCAACTTCAGTTTTTTAGTTCCAAAGTCACATGGATATCTATTTATTTTTTTAAATTAGGTGGTGAATTACTAGTAAGGAAAATTATTATTGATTCATACATATGTTTTTTTTTTTGGTTTTAAATTAGGTGGTGAATTACTAATAAGGAAAATTATTATTGATTCATACATTAAAATAATTAGTTCTTATCACTTAAAATATTTTGATTACAGGTTGATTTATTCCTTAAAATAATTAGTTCTTATCACTTGAGAATCCAAATTCAATCGTTGTTTTTACATGTTTTCTTTGTTTGAGTTCAAATTCTAAGCACAAGCATATTGACGTTTCCATGTATGCAAATAAGTGTAAGTGACAAAAGTTTTTATGTATGCCAATGGAAAAGTACAAATTAATATAAATTAATTTTAAAAGCTTTGGAAAAAAATATTCACAATCATTATTTTTATATTTTGTTTTAAAAATATAAAACAAACTCTAAATTGATTCACAAACTCAAAATTGTAATCTAAATAATGTATAAATCAAAATCTCCAATTCTATCAAGTTTAGGTTTGAGGGCCTTTTGAATGGATCTAAAAGCTCAAAATTGCAATGTAAATAATCTATAAATCAAAATCCATAATTCTATCCATCTTCTGATGCAGACAAACAAGGAGTTACACTATTTCTCTCTTTCAAAACTTACAATCTTTTCACCAATTTGAGAGTTCTTATAAGAAGTCATCATCAAAATAGTGAACCAACTTCAAATAAGATTATTTTGATTATAATATCTTTATGATTCTAATTAACAATATTAATATAAAAACTTCCCTCAACTTAACTTACTTCAGCGTTCCCATTCGTCCACTTAGGGGGTATGCTAGTTATTTATAATTAAATAATATTTTATTATTATTAATAATTTATTAATAAATTATTACCAAATTATTTACCACATTTATGTAAAAAGTGGTTGATATACGTCGACAACCACATTTATGTAAAAAGTGGTTGATATACGTCGATCACTTTTTACATAAATGTGGTTGTTGCTAGTATATAATAAAATAATAATATATAAATGCAATATATAAATTAAAATATTAATTTACATTATACATGTATAATGATGATGATGATGATGATTAACACCCACTAAGACCTAATGTAACATATTAATTTATTCATACATTAATAATTTAATGTATTAATTAATTAATATATTGTTAAAGTATTAAAACACCTCAATAAATACATTAAATGCATTAATAAATACATTAGTAAAGTATTAATACATTAATAAAAAAGTAAAATATTGATATTACCTTAATGTACAAGTTAAAGTATTAATACATCAAAATATACATTAGCTCATTGATTGATTTTTCAATAATGTAACGTAACATTAATAATGTAATGATACACTAATGAATTGATGTAAAATATATATTGAAGTATTAATTTACATTATTGTATAAAGTAACATATAAATTAATTGATAAATGAATAATATAATGTGTTAATTAATTTTTTATATTAATATATTATTAATTAATACATTGTTAACCTATTAATAGGTTAATAAAATAACGCATTAATAATTTATTAAATACATCAATAAATACATTAAATGCATCACTAAATAATTATAGAAGTATTAATACACTAACAAAGTACTACAATAATAAATAAATAAAGTAATAATACATTGACCTTAATGTATTTAGTAAAACATTAGTAAAGTAATAATTATAATAATAATAATAATCTATTTTTAAGGTCACGACCAAGCCAGACCGCTTGTTGGTGTATGAGACCCCTTTGTTTGTGTATGAGACACCCTTGTTTCTGACTCAAGGGACCCCTTCCATGCAACCAAATCGGTGTATGAGAACACCTTGTTTGTGGGACAAGGGACCCCCTAGATGCATGGATTTGACTACTAAAGTCTACAGAGATATGCATGCCCTACCCCCTTATGGATTTAAACCTATGACCTCGAAGGAGGAAACACATGTTCTCAACCTTTAAGCCCACTCAGGTTGTATAAATTAAAATATTAATACAATAATAATGTAATGTAGTAATTAATTAATGCATAAATACATTATTAATTAATACAATTCTAAAGTATTAATACACTAATAAAGTAATATATTAATAATACATTATTAAAGTAGTAATGCATTATTAAAGTATTAATAGGTTAATACATTTATTCAAAATGGCCATGGTTAATTATGGTTGACCATGAGACCATGGTTTCTTATTATCATGAGTATGAAGGACATTATTACATTAATGTATACTATAATGTATTAATTTAATTAATTTATACATAAATAGATTTTTAATAAATACATTACTAAAGTATGAATAGATTAAAAAATTAAAAAAATATTAATACAATGATAAAGTAATACATTAATAACACATTAAAAAAGTAGTAATACATTTCTAATGTAGTAATACATTAACAAATACATTATTAAAGTATTAATACATTAATAAATACATTATAAAAGTAGTAATACATTATTAAAGTATTAATATAGTAATACATTAATTGACAATGACCATGGTTGACTATGATTGACCACGACAATGGTTAAATTTGGTAGATCTTGGTTGAATTTGGGAAGGAAAGGTTGACTATGGTTAATTGTGGTTGTCCTTCACCATGGTTTAGTGTGGTTGACCATGGCCATGTTTGACCGTGGTTTATTATGGTTGACCATGATCATGGATGACCTTCGTTGACCATGTGGATATGATTATGATTGGCCATATTGATTATGTTTAACCATAGTTTACTATGGAACTACCGTATTGCAATGATGATCATGTTTTATTCTTCATATTGCGACATCGAATTTTCTTCATCACATTGTGACATCAAATTTTGTTCGTCCCATGACATCATAAGGTTATGGTCATCAAATTATGATCAAGGGATTTTGTTTGTCACATTATGGCATTGGAATAGGTTTTTCATAGTNCACACTGATACGTCGGGAAATAAACACATATATAATGAATTAAACGCATATAATTTATGTTGGATGAGACATATTTAAAAGTTCAACATAAATATAAATGCATCATATATATATATATATATATATATATATATATATATATGAAAGATATAAAAAAATGAATTAAACACATCATAAATGCATTACAAACACATTATTGTGTTGGAATAGGTTTGTCACATTTTGGTAGTGGGTTATGTTCATTACATTGTGACATTGGGAAATGGTCCTCTCTTTGCAATATTGGGCTATGTTTGTCACAATGCGACATTGGTTTGCGTACATCACATTGCGACAATGGGTAATGTTTGACACATTGTGACATTTCAAAATGTTTGTCAAATTACGACGTTAGGATATTTTCATCAAATTGCAATGATGATGCATTGTTCATCACTTTACAATGATGAAGCTAAGTTCATCTCATTGCAACAATATGGCTATGTTCATCACATTGTGATTATGGGGAAATTCTCATCACATTCAACCA
>JASDQU010033751.1:5863-21519 GCA_032191745.1 Picea mariana | reverse complement strand
TGCCCTCCAATGACCTATAATTTGTCATGCATGAAGCTTCTTCATGTGAGATTTGTAATTTTACCATGTAATGTAGGGATTCAAAACTTTTTCTAAAACTTGAAACGGTTTTGTGATTGATTGAATGTAGTCTCTCATCATGATTTTTAGTTATCATATCGATTTTATTAGGGCTATGAATTCCTTGAAGAGTTTACTATTATTTGTGCATTTTTCATTAATACGGAGGAATTTTGAGGGATTTTCATAGTTCTTTTAAGATTTTTCAAGATAACAAGACTCTTAAGCTTATGAGTTCCTTTAGTGTTTTTCATAGTTTTATGAGAATCTATTGGTATTTCTAGGTGCGTGACAAATTATGATGGATGCTTCCTCTCAAAATGGCATTTGTATGTTCTTTATGATGTTTCTATATTTATTATGAATATACTTTGCCATAGCCACTTCACAATCCTTGCATTTCCTTGCCATGCATTACCTTGCCTTGGCACATCTAGAACTAGACCTATACCTATACCTTACCTTGACATGACTTTCCATGCCTTGTCTTGCCTTACATTTTCCTACCTTTCCTTTAATTTCCATGCATTTCCTTTTCTTTCCATGCCATGCCTTTCCTTGCCATGTATTTCCTTGTATTTCCTTGCCATACCTAGACCTAGACCTAGACCTTGTGTTGAATTTCCATGCCATGATTTTCATTGTCATGCCTTGTTGTTCCTTTCCTTTCCATTTATATCCTTTCCTGTCATTTCTTTGCCTTGCCTTTCCTTTCCATGTCTTTCCTTTCCATTTATTTCATTTCCTTATTGTGCCATGTATTAAATTGTCTTGTCATGCATTGTCTTTCCATGCCTTTCCTTTCCTTGGATTTACTTGACATTTATTATCTTTCCATGGTCTAGGTTATGGCATATGTCATGGTCTACGTCATGGTCTAGGTCATGGTCATGGTGTAGGTATAGGCCTAGGTATAGGTCATGGTTTAGGTCTAGGTCTAGTTTTATGTCATGGTCTAGGTATAGGTCTAGGTTCAGGTCTAGATCATGATCTAGGTCTAGGTCTAGGTCTAGGTCATGCCATGTATATCCTTGCCTTTCCCTAACTTGTCATTGGATTCCTTACCTTGCCATGCCTTGCCTTTCCTTGACATGCCTTGCATTTCCTTTCGTTTCCTTATCATACATATACCTATACCTTGCCTTCCCATGCCTTTACCTGACTTTCTTTTCCATGTACATCCTTTCCTATCATTTCCATGTCTTTCATTTCCTTGCCTTGTCTTTCCATGTCGTTCCTTTCCTTTCCATTCATTTCCTTTCCATGCCTCATATTACCTTGAATTACCTTTCCTTGTCTCACATTTCCTTTCTTTTCCTTCACTTGACTTGTCATGACATGCCTTGCCTTGCCATGCATTTCCTTGACTTTTCATTCCTTGCATTCTCTTTCCATGCCTTTCTTTACCTTGTCACTTGGTTAGGATTTTATGCCCCAGACCAAATTGTCATCATGTCCCTGAATGGATTGAAGAGGTGAGATGCAACTCATGATAAAACTCTAATTAGGCCTTGGATGCATGAATAGACAATTGCATTGGATTGAGGGAACCTAGTTTCATCTAATGGGACCCCTCCACCATAATTACATTTCCTATAAAATACTTTGTTGGAGGATCTTTAGAAATAGGGTTTTTCTTAGTGATGCACAATGGAATTTATGAACAAGTGGTTGATTTTGAAGAACACTATGCCAAAATATTGTGGGTAGCATGGTCACGTGGTCCTTGGCGAAAAAAACATGAGGGATCTTATGGAATGTTTTTATGTCACTCGTTTTGGATTTTATGCCCCTGGAAAAGATTCCTAACATGTCCCTGAATAGCTTAAGGATGCGAGTTGAAACTCACAATAAAAATATAGTTGAGCCTCGGATGGATGAATCATTAGTTTCACTAGATTCGAGGAAACTAATTTCAGCTATGGGGACCCCTTCCTCATCATTTTTTTGTGTAAAAAAGTGTTTGTTGGAGAATCTCCATAAATAGTTTTTTCTTAATGAGGCACAATGCAATTTCTGAACAAGTAGTCGATTTTAAGGAACATTGTGTCGGGAAATTATGGGTAGCATGGTTGCATGGCCCTTGGCCAAATAAACATGTGGGAGCTTACATAACTCCATTATGCCGCTCAATTTGTATTTTATTCCCCTGGACCAAATTTCCAGCATGTCCCTAAATGGCTTAAGGAGGTGAGTTACAACTCGTAACAAAAATATAACCATGCCTCAAATGAAAAAAAAATCAATTTCATTGGATTCAAGGCACCCGATTTTAACTAGGGGGACCCATTCACCATCATTCCATTGCCCTGAAAAGTGTTTATTGGAGGACATTCAGAACTAGGATTTTTTCTGAGTGAGGCACAATGAAATTTCTAAACAAGTGGTTGATTTTGAATAAAAATGTGTCGGGAGATTATGGTTGGTTTGGTTGCATGGGACTTGGAAAAATATATGTGTGGGAGAATACAAAACTATGTTATTCCACCCAGTTTGGAGTTTATGCCCCCGGACCAAATTTCCAACATGTCCCTGAATGGCTTGAGGAGGTGAGTTAAAAATCACAATAAAACTCTAACTTGGCCTTAGATAGATGAACTGTCAATTGAATTGGATTTGGGGCACCCTATTTCAATTAGGAGGATGCTTCCACCATAGTTTTGTTGCCTTAAAAAGAATTTGTTGGACGACTCTGTAACTAGGGTTTTACTAAGTGAGGCACAGTGCAATTTCTTATCAAGTGGTCTATTTTGAAGAACATTGTGCTAGGAAATTATGGGTAACATGGTTGCACGGGCCTTAGAAAAAATACATATGTGAGCTTACAAAACTATGTTATTCCACTCGATTTGTCTTTTATGCCCCCATACCAAATTTCCAACATGTACCTAAATGACTTGAGAAGGCAAGTTGCAACTCATGATAAAACTCTAATCGAGCCTTGGATGGATGAATTTTCCATTGCATTGGATTCAAGGCACTCGATTTCAACTATGGGGACCCCTCTACTGTGATTTCATTTCCTGGAAAAGTGTTTGTTGTAGGATCTATGGAACTAGGGTTTTTCTCAGTTTTTATTACATATGCTTGACAATTTAGCATATTGTAAGGAAAGGAGAGGAAAGACAAGGCAAGGAATGGAAATCCAAGGCATGGAAAGGCAAGGCAAGGAATTTCAAGGAAATGAAAGGCAAGGTAAGGTAAGGAAAGGAAAAGAAAGGAAAGGATAAGAAAGAAAGGAAATTCAAGGTAAGCAAAGGCAAGGCAAGGCTAGGAAAGAAAAGGTGGAAAGGATAGACATGGAAAGACAAGACATGTCATGGAAAGTCTAGGGAATAAAAATAAAGGCAAGTCAAGGTGATTAAAGGAAATATAAGGCAATCCAAGACAAGCCAAGGCAAGCAAGACAAGGAAAGGCATGGAAAGACAAGCAATACAAAGCAAGGCAAGAAAGAGAAGCCAAGGCATGGAAATACAAGGAAAGTAAACATAAGGTAAGGAAAGGTAAGACAAGGAAAGACAAGACAATGAAGGTAAGTAAGGAAAGGAAGGGAAAGACATAGTTCCCTAACAATAAAAATGAACCACAAAATACAAGAATACCATAACAACCATAAGATGAACCCAAAATTTCAATCATTCGTAAATATTAAATAATTTTTCAATTATTCCTTTTACAATTTTTTTCAATGGAAAGTGAAAGCAAGACAAGACAAAGCCAACAAGGCAAGGAAAGGAAAGGTAAGGTAAGACAATTCAAGGTAAGGCAAGATAAGGCAAGAAAAGGCAAGGTAAAGCAAGGCAATGAAACAAATGGTGAGGCAAGGCAATGAAAGGCTAAGCAAACAAGGTAATGCAAGGCATGGAAAGACAAGGAAAGGCAAGGAAATACATGGGAATGAAAGGAAAGGCAAGGAAAGGCTTGGCTAGGCAAGATAAGACAATGAAAATTGTCAACAACCAAGTTTGTAAAGTGGCATACAACTTCACCTGGTATATAATATTGTCATACATAACCATATATTTTTTGTTTGTTCATCCTATGTCAAATATTTGTCTTTAATAACCATCGACATAATCATAAATTCAATGCCATTGGAGTCTGTAACTGAGAGCATGAGGGTTTGATTTCATTTTAAGAAATGTCCCAACCAATATTCATTTCCCCATTCATTACCTCTTGGGGAAACCACTGCATATATGTGCCCTGCAAAAAATGGAGTTCTGACATGTGAGTCCACTAAATGACCAAAGAATAAAACATTAATGCTAGTTATTCAAAATTTAATAGAATGTTTCATTGAACCTACTAGTACAAGATCTAATACGTGATGACAATCTATTGAAATATTTGATTATTCCTCCTCCAACTAGGATAATTAGAGAGTTATACATTGACCAATGAGGAGTGATACATGAGCCCATCTATCAACTAAATATGTGTATTCATAATCATCCCATTCATTAGTACTACATGGACCACAGAAGAAAGAGAGTTTTCTCATCGATATTTCAACTATTGTATTATCTGATGTTTGAAACGAATGGAATCCATTAGTTCCCTTGATTTCTTTGCATTCATACCACTGTAATTGATCTACATTGACCACCTCCCAAAACATTATAGTGGTCAATGTAGATCAATTACAGTAATCATACGATTATGGCAGTAAATCGTATGATTACTCTATGGTGAATGTGTTTAACTTGTTTTGAATGAATGTGATTAATTGTGAGTGAGAATGTTGTTATTCCGCGTAGTAACACCTACACAGTAGTGAGTGAAAAGTGGTGCTACAATAGTCTTCACCATTTTTTCTTGCTTCATCTCATTAATTAAGGTTTTTCTAAGAGAAGTGTTAGCACTAAGAGTCACACTTAGACTGTTGTAAGTGAAATCCCAACACCCATCAGAAAATAAATGGATTAAATGATTTGATAAGTTGGATCAACAAGACTAGGAAAGAAAGGGAGAGGGAAACAAAATGTCTACCGAGGCATTCCATTGCGCATCGAGTCATGACATCCTACAAATCAAAGGAAATCAAATTCTATATCAGACAAAGAGATATATAATGATGAGTAGAAGCATCGTGAATATGAAAAAAGGAAGAACATACATTATACAAATATACTTTCTACAATAGATAAATATTTGATTCGACAATGAACACTGATTTAATGGGCAAGCTACATTAGATCCTCTATTGTTCATGAATCCATCAATCAATGGTAGCCATGATCTTCAAAACCTACAATATGTTCAAGCAAGAAGATAACAAAGAAATGGGAAAATAAAGAATCTAATCTGATAACATCTCTGATGAATATTTAATGGCAGAAAATGTCATTATAAGCAGGCCCTCAGGCTTACAAATGAACAACTAAAACTGCTCCTCCAACTCTCTCCTCTCTTAGCTCATGAATCCAACCTTTTTCTCATCAAAAACCCTTTCATTTATAGTGAATAATATCTATATACCCTAAGGAGTTAGAAACCAATGAGTTAGATAGGATCCTCCTCCATTTAGGAGTCTTGTTACAAAAGATTCCAACAAAAGCCTAACAAATTTCTATTTTGGGGCGATTTTGGCTATGATGATAAATTACTTTTGAAACTGATCATCCTAATTGATCTGGAGATGGAACACATGTCCCTTATTTCCAAAAAAATCCTAAGAGACCATTCAAACCTTCCTTGATAGGTAGAAACCTCCCAACAAGGAGAATATCCAATCAACTATGAAAAATTCAGAGTTTGCAGCACATTTCGCAGTGCACTTGTGTTTTAATTTTTTCTCTCAAATGCCAAGCTGGATTAGTCTAAAATTTGGTCAACAAGTGAAAAAGGATATCATATTCCTCCAAAAAATATTTCAAATAAACCCACATCACCGTTTTGGATTTATGATCAAATTCCTAAACTTAGCTGCTACAGGAAATTGCGCAGTGAATTTTGTAGTACCTGACTATGTAGATCATTTCACAATGCCATGCACTAGGAACTGTCTTGTAGCTATCGGATTTGTGCACTTTGAGCCAAATATACCCAAAAACCTTTTCCAAAGGTATATAATCATGTAGAAGCCTCCAAATAGGGTGTTTGAATGCAAAATCAAGTATAAACATAATACTTCCCACCAAAACTTCAAAATGCAAGGATAAACACCTTCAAATTTTATATTCTCTTAGCCACTTCATTTCAAATCATGAGTCTGGTACTTCTTCTGGTTGTAGCTAGAGAGAATAAATTGATATTTCTTTGGGTTGATTCATCTTTGAAAGGCTACAACTCCAGCTTAATCTTTTTGATCTGAGATTGTAAATCTCTGTTCTATTTGTATAAATCCTTAAGCTCCCTATTTGACTTCTAAGGTTATGAAAGGGAAACTGATGGTTAATAAATGGAAGAAAACCCTCCAGGAAAATGGATATGCAAGGAGGAACCAACTTCCAAATATTTAAGCTAATAATTCACCATCATGCAAGGTCATCACCATGTTAAACAGCGAGGCTCTTTAGATTTTCAACATAGACAGATTTTAGACTTGGAATAACAGTTTAAAATATAAAATAATTCAGTTGATACAAGACATATAATCATAGGATAAAAATTTTGGGTTTTATGCACAGGTTCACAACATTGGAAGAGGGGATCCGTAGCACAATTTGTAGCAGATTTTGTAGTATAACAACAAGGGTGAAGAAAGAGATAGGCATAATGGATCTGACATCAGTATTTTCTCAATTGTGATAAAAGAGGATGAAATACTACAGATAAGCTGAGAATTTGGTGATAACAAAGGTAAATAGGTATGTTGGGAATGTAGATCCTCAATTCGTAGTGCCCAGGAAAAGATAAATAAGAACAACCTTAATCTAATCTTCAACAGATCTCTAAAAACTCAAGGAGTGTCTGGATGTCATGTCTTAACCATAGATATGCTTCATATTTTATGAAACCACCTTCAACAACTCTAACTTCCAATACCCCTCTGCCATCCAGTCTGCAACAAATTCCACAACGCCTATCCAAACTAGGAAAAAAATTGAAATCTTTGAGAAAATAGTTAGACAACCTTAAATGACTAAATCCAAAATTATTTCCTTTAAATTATGGATGTTGAAAAAAATGATATTGGTTGAAACAAGCCTCATAAGTGCAATAATGTTAATGAGGGAATATGTACTCAATATGCGCTATGAAATCTCTTGATGAGATGACAACGTACTAAAACAAACTTTATTTGACCTTCTAACGGGTAGAGGGATAGAGTGGAGGGGTTTATGTGCATAGTGTAAGTGGTGACATGTAAGGGTAATGGCGGCATCTAATATTGTGATGGGATGAAGACATAAACAAAAGGTATGGGATAAACTCAACCTTAACTTATTTGTGCTAAGACCTAAGAAAACTATAAGGAGGAGACCAAAAGTAAAACTTAAACAAGGTTAAGGATAAAAAATAAAAAATCTAAGGATGAATTGACCCATAACAACTACATGTGATAACATTGCCTCGGTAGGGGATGGCATTGATCCAAATTTTATGAGCAGAATGAAATGACTATAGATTATTACCAGATGCTTAACACAAAATAAAAGAGATACAATAAAACTGGTTTTCTATTCAATAAGGAAATAAGCTAAAACTGTAAAATGCAACGGAAAAACAAGCTTGCTGGAATGGTGGCGGCTTATCTCTGAAAAGAGATGTGACGATTGTGCTCATTCGCAAGAATATGATTACAATGAGTCTCTCAAGGCCCTTTTACAATAAAAACTATTTTCAAAAACCCTAAACATCCAAAAACCTAACCCTAGGAGATGAAGTGCCAAAATTCATGTGGGCCCTGTTTGGGTAAGTTAGTACATCAAATTCCCGAGGTCGTAACTTTTTCATATGATCTCCGTTTTAGGAATATGATAGCCCAGTGGAAATATCTATCTGAGGACTACACCATTTTCACAAAATACCCCAAAAAAATCGTTTAGGGCCTTAAAACGGCTCCGGAAGTTTAGGACCTGAAAAACTACTAAAAATAGTAAATTATCAAAATTGCGAGAAAGTTGTTTTGAGCCAGCTGGAGAAGGTGGGTGGCCACCGATATCCACCTGGATCAGGCATGCTCCCTGCGATATTTCAATAACAAGAATATTTAGTGTCTTATCCTAGGGCTATGGGGTCATTATTCAAATACTAAAAGAAAACTGAAAACTGAAATTCTTGCACATGAGCTTATTTATATATAATACCTTACTCTAACTGACTTTACAATTTTCTCAGTGAAAACAAACTTCCATCATAGACACTCAAATTTTTTGGTAACATCCTTTTATTCTGTGCAGATGATCTATAAAAGGTAAGGGAAGTATGACATCAGAATGAAAACAAGTTTCAGAACACTGACAATACCTCCAAATGATGATAATATGAATAAATTTGCAGGCTCCAATGCTTTTGGAAAGTTCAACTCCACATATAACCCAAGAGGGTCATAAAATTTTTAATACGGCATGCTAAACTATTAAAACATTACCTGCTTTATTTCATCATTGCTCACATGTTGTTTGATGTTCTGAGCATGTACATGTGGATAAAGTACTAATGCAGGGTTGTTAATTCCATGTGATATCTGCTCATTTATAAGTGATGAACATGAGATAAGTTGCACATTTAGCTCTTCCTTTTCTCATCCATGGCTCTCCCAAGGATCACATTCATAATTATCATATACAGGAACCATGCTACGAGGTTCCAGGGAAGCTATGAAAATATTATGCTCATCATCATCTTCATTGGGATATTCATCAAAAATAGGTTGTTCTTGGTCAGTATTTGAAACAGCTTCTTCGTCATAAGTAGGTTTTCTAACTACATATGTTTCAAGAACATAAATATCCTCTTCATTTTCTTCATAAGAGTAGCAAACAAAATCTTCCTTCAATTCTGAAAAGTTATCAAAAAACATAGAGGAATATTTCCTACTTTTTTTAACTAACTTAACATTTATCTCAGATTTATAGTCAGGATAAATATCTATTGTATTTTTATGATCAGAACTATCATTTGAATCTACATCTAGTATAGAGGAACAAGAAGAAGAAAGCATTGATCCTTCACTGATTTCATTGACTATGTTATCTTCCTAAACTTCACAGTCAGGAGAGCAACTTAATGCAGCTTGAACACTTTTATCATATTCCTCACAACAATCATGAAAAAAAAACTCAGAGTAGTAATACCTTTTACAATGAAAATTGAAAGCAACATGGAATTCTCTCAAGGTGGATATGCTTGCATCAGCAAGAGAAAAGTACCATTCTCTGGCATCATCCTTTAGGGAGAACATAATTTTTTTTATTAATACATCCTCTTCATTGATGAAAATCAATGAGATGTTGAACAAGATCATCATCCTTTTCTTCTCTGAAAACAGACAATAAATTTCCCCATTCTGATAGATGAGGAACTAGATTTGGAAAACAAGAGATGGTTGAAAATTTTAGAGGAGCTAATCTCCATGCCAAGGTAGCCTCCATGGCCTTTGACATCGCATTTATTCATAGAGTGGAATTTATAGGTGAAAGATGCAGTCTTTTATGTATACATTCCTTGTTCACCATCAAGAACTGGTTGTAATCTCTGTCGTTCCTCCTAGGAAAAATATTGAAATTCGTCCCTAACAACGATGCCAAAAATGTTATCACTGCGAGTCACACTTAGACTGTTGTAATTGCAAGCCCAGTACCCATAATAATATAAATGGATTAAATGGTTTGAGTAGGTGGATCAACAAGACTAGGAAATAAAGGGAGATAGAAACAAAATGTCTATAGAGGCATTCCATTGAGCATGGAGTCATAACATCCTACAGATCAAAGGAAATCAAACTATATATTAGACAAAGAGATATATAATGATGAGTATAATCATGGTGAATATGACAAAAGGAATAACATCCATTATACATAGATCCTTTTTGCAATAGATAAATATTTTCTTAAATAATGAACAATGATTTAATGGGAAAGATACAACAAATCCTCTATTGTTCATGAATCTATCAATCAATGGCAGCTATGATCCTCAAAATCTGTAATATGTCCAAGAAATGAGATAACAAAGAAGTGGGAAAACAAAGAAGCTAATATTATAACAACTCTGATGAATCTTTAATGGCAGAAAATGTCAATACAAGCAGTCCCTTAGGCTTACAAATGAGCAACTAAAACTGCTCCTCTAGCTCTCTCCTCTCTTGGCTCATGAATCCAACCTTTTTCGCTTCAAAAACTCTTTCATTTATAGTGAATAATATCTATATACCCTAAGGAGGTCGAAACCAAGGAGTTACATAGGATGCTCCTCCATTTAGAAGTCTTGTTACAAAAGATTCCAACAAAATCCTAACAAATTCCTATTTTGGGGGGATTTTGTCTATGATGATAAATTCCTTTTGAAACAGGTCATCTTGGTTGATATGGATATGGAACACATGTCCCTCATTTCCAAAAAAAATCATATCAGACCATTCGAACCTTCCTTGATAGGTGGAAACCTCCCAACAAGGCGAATATCCAATCAGCTATGCAAAATAGACAGTTTGCAGAACATTCTGCAGCGCACTGGTGTTTTAATTTTTTCTCTCAAATGCCAAACTGGGTAGGCTAAAATTTGTCAGCATCTCAACAAGGATATCATATTCCTCCAAAAAACAATTCAGAGCAACCCACATCACCGTCTTATATTTATGATCAAATTTGTAAACGTAGCTGCTACATGATATTGTGTAGTGAATTCCGTAGTGCTTGTCTATGTAGATCATTTCATAATGCCAGGCACTACGAAATGTCCTGTAGTTGTCTGATTTGTGCAGTTTGAGCCAAAAATATCCAAAAACCTTTTTCAAAGGTATATAAGCCTGTAGAAGCCTCCAAATAGGGTGTATGAATGAAAAATCAAGTATAAACATAATACTTCCCACCAAAAATTCAAAATGCAAGGATAACCACCTTCAAAATTTATATTCTTTCAGCCACTTCATTTCACCTCTTGAGTCTGGTACTTCTTCTAGTTGCAAATAGAGCTAACACATTGAGATTTATTTGGGCTAATTCATCTTTGAAAGGCTTCAACTCTAGCTTAATCTTTTTGATCTGAGATTGTAAATCTCTCTTCTGTTTGTATAAATTTGTAAGATGACTATTTGACTTCTGATCTTATGAAAGGGTAATTGATGGTTAAGAAATGGAATAAAACCCTCTAGGAAAATGGATATGCAAGGAGGAAGTAGTTTCCAAAGCTTTAAGCTAATAATTCACCATCATGCAATTTCATCACCATGTTAATCAACAAGGCTCTTTAGATTTTCAACATAGACATATTTTAGACTTAGAATAACAATTTAAAATATAAAAGAGTTTAGTTGATCCAAGCCATGCAATAATAGGATAACAATGATGATTTTTATGCACAGGTTCGCAGTGCTGGAAAGGGGATTCGTAGAAGATTTCACACTATAACAACAAGGTTAAAGAAAGAGATAGACACAATGGCTCTGACAATAGGATTTTCTCAATTGTGATAGAAGAGGCTGACAATATTATAGATAAGCTGAGACTTTGGTGATAGAAAAGGTAAAGAGGTATGTTGGGAGTGTATATCCTCAATTCGTAGAGCCCAAGAAAAGAAACATAAGCACATCCTTAATCTGATCTTCAACAGAGCTCTAAAAACTCAAGGAGTTCCTGGACACAGTAGAATAACAGTAGATATGCTTCATATTGTATGAAACTGCCTACAACAACTCTAACTTCCAATTCCCCTTTTCCAGCTAGTCTACAACATATTCCACAAAGCCTATAGAACTAGGATTTTTTGCAACTCCAAAATAGGAGCAAATTTGAAATCTTTGAGAAAACAATTAGACAACCTTAAATGACTAAATCCCAAATCATTTCCTTTAAATCATGGATGTTCAAAACATTGAAATCGGCTGACACAAGCCTCATAAGTGAAATAATGGTAATGAGGGGAGATGTACTCAAGATGTGCTATGAAATCTCTTGATGATATGGCAACGTACTAAAATGAATTTGATTTGACCTTCTAATGGGTAGAGGAACATAGTGGAAGGGTTTATGCGCATAGTGGAAGAGGTGACATGTAAGGATAGTGGTGGCATCTAATATTGTGATGGGATGAAGACATAAACCAAAGGTATGGGATAACCTCAACCTTAACTTATTTGTGCTAAGATCTAAGAAAACCATAAGAAGGAGATCGAAAGTAAAACTTAAAAGGCTAAGGATAAAAATAAAAAAATCTAAGGATGAATTGACCCATAACAACTACATGTGATAACATTATCTCCACAAGGGATGGAATTCTCCCTGTGAGTTGCAAAGAACAAGAAGATTTATTGTATTACCCTAGAGCTATGGGGTCATTATTCAAATACTAAAATCAAACTGAAAACTAAAATGCTTGCACACAATATTATTTATATACAATTCCTTACTCTAACTGACTTTACAATTTTCTCAGTGAAAAAAAAAATCCACCATAGCCACTCAAATTGTTTGGTAACATCATTTTCTTTTGTTCAGATTATCTATAAAATGTAAGGGAAGTATGACAACAGAATGAAAACATGTTTTGGAACACTGACAATACCTCCAAATGATGATAATATGATTAAATTTGCAGGCTCCAATGCTTTTGGAAAGTTCAACTCCATATATAACCCCACAAGGTCATAAAATTTATAATAAGGCATGATAAACTAGTAAAATGTTACCTCCTTGATCCAGATGGATATCAGTGGAACCCATCTTTTCCAACTAGCTCAAAACAGTTTTCTGACAATTTTGGCAACTTACTATTTTTAGCAGGTTTTAACTTCCGGGTCCATTTTGAGGGCCTAAATGAAGGTTTTTCGGGATTGATTTTATCAATGATAGCCTACAACATGATTGAGGCCCCAAAATGAATCTTCTCTAAAATACCTTTCCAACGAGATATCATGCGCCTAAAACGGAGATCGTATGCAAAAGTTACGACCCCAGGAAGTTGTTGCACTAACTTACCCAAACGAGGCCCACATGACTTTTGACGCTTCATCTCCTAGGGTTAGGTTTTTGGATTTCTAGGAATTTTGGCATTCCTGTTTATTGTAAAAATACCTTCAAAACCTCATTGTAATCATCTTCTTGCGAATGAGCGTAGCCATCACATCTCTTCTCAGAGATAAGCCGCCACCATTCCAGCAAGCTTGTTTCCGCTGCATTTTACAGTTTCATCTTATTTCTTTATTGAATAGAAAAATAGTTTTACTGTATCTCTGTTATTTTGTGTTAAGCATATATTAATAATCTGCATTCATTTCATTCTGATCATAAAATCTAGATCAGTGGTATCAGAGCGGCCTGCTCCGTGTCATCTTAATGCATGTCCTCAACGAGGTCGGAGTACAAAGAGTTGGGTCTTGATCTTGTTTCTCTTGAGGAAAAAAACTCTCACATGCCTAAGCAACCTCTCATGGTAGGAGAAAAGAAAGATGATGAGAAAGGAGATCCTTTCAAACTATTGATTGAGGAATCCCTCACACAACAGAGGAACGATATGATGGATAGTTTCGTGCAAATCCTTCAGTGGCTACCAATAGGCGACGCATATTCTTCGAGCGGAGGTGCCGCCCCCTTGAAGGTACAAATAAACTTTGATATTCCTATATTTGAAGGTCATATAGATGCAGATGCTATAGAAAAATGGTTGAATCTACCAAAAGGGTATTTTTCTATCCATAAATTTTCGGATAAAGAGAAGATTACTTTTGCGGTCCTCAAAGTTGTTCCCAATGTCAAAGATTGGTGGGAAACTTTCTGTGAGAAAAAAAAAACAGAGGAACCCTCATTATTTTCAGTCACGGCCACCTGGGAATCCATTAGGGATTCTATTAAGGAACAATACTATCCTGTCGGAAGTTATGATGACCTGTATACCAAATGGACTACACTGCGGTAAGAAAGGGACCAAGCAGTGTCATATTTCACAAATATCTTCCATACCTTGCGCAACAAGATAGGTATCAAAGATTCAGAGCGACATCTGGTGCTCAAGCTCTACATAGATACATACAAACCGAAATGGAATTTATGGACATCTCATCCTTGGGTGCGGCCTACAGATATGTCGTCAAAATCGAGCAGAAGCTCAAACAAAATACGTGGAAATTTGGGCCTGGGAACCCCTCACAACAAAATCTAGTAAAGGGTGGCACTTACCCACAGAACAAAGGACAGAGCAAATATGGACAGTATCAGGAAAATCAATCCAAGCCACAAGTAAATAAGGACACCGGAAAGACAAAGAAAGATACTGGGAAGTGGTGTGACTTCCAAAAGAGCCCTTGGCATAAAACTATTGACTGTCGCTCAAAGAAGTCATTGGTGGCCAAAGTAAAATCTTCTGAATCAGATGTAGATTCTGACTCTGAGCCAGAACTAGAAAGGGGAAGAAGGATCATTGACGTGGAACCCAGTTCCACCATTGCTACCACCAAGCTCCAGCCTAGTGAAGCAGATGAGCCAGAAGAAGGAGAGCACCTCTTCCATTCATAGATGTGGGTAAAAGGAACCCTGTTGCACTTCATCATTGATAGCGGGAGCCAGAAGAACCTCATCTCAGCAGAGGCCATCAAGCGGTGGGGCCTGCTGACAACATTGCACCCACAACCCTACACCATTCGATGGCTCCACCAAGGAAGCGATCTTCTCATCATCCAACAGTGTCAACTGTCATATGGCATCAAGCCCTTTAAAGACGAGGTATTATGTGATGTTTCTCCTCTTGAAGTTTGTGATGTTCTTTTGAGACAACCTTATTTATGAAAATTTCATGTTGTATATGAGTCTAGGCCTCGTAGTGTTATTATTTCTTTGAACAGGAAATTGTACAACATACTCGAGGCAGTCCCACCTAGTCCTATTTCCTTGATCTTTGCTAAGCAATGCAGGAAGGTCATATCTCAGACGGGGAATTTTGTCTTCTTCATGATTCACTCTCAGAATAAGAAAAAGATCACAGCCACATCCAGGGTCTCTACAGCCAACCTCTCCACATAGCAGAAGCAAGTAGACAAGGTTGTGGAAGCATACTCAGATATCTTCTCCTCACCTACTCAGGTACCTCTGCACTGCTAGGTCAAGCACCCCATCGATCTGACGCCTAGAGCAAAACTACCCAATGGTCCAGTCTATCATCGCTCTCTATTAGAGAATGAGGAGATCAAGCGATAGATCCAAGATTTGCTCCACAAGGGGCACATCTTTCCCAGCTCATCACCTTGCAAGAGCCCAATCGTGCTGGTACAGAAGAAAGATGGAACCTAGAAACTCTACATTGATTATCGGGCTCTGAATAAAACCATAGTCAGAAACCGGTACCTGATTCCTCGAATCAAAAAAATCCTTGATCAACTCACGGGGGCCAAATACTTCAGTAATATTGATCTGAAGTCTGGCTACCACCAGGTCCTGATAGAACAAACAGATGTATGGAAGACCGCCTTCAAGTTAAAGGAAGGCCTTTTTGA
>JASDQU010033750.1:0-11936 GCA_032191745.1 Picea mariana | reverse complement strand
GTACATTGTTTTTGTTGTCGTAATGGTGGGGGCGTTACAAGTTGAGTTTGGTTGAATTTGGTGAATTATGTTACCTTTCATTGAATGAAGCACCTTTGCATATGTTGATGTTATGCATGTATATTTTCAATATTCATGTCAAATTGTGTATATATTTTATTCCATAAATTTTATGAACTTGCGACAATAGCATATTGTTGTAATAGGTCTATAGGTTATATGGATTCCAATGGAGAGGGATTATCAAAGGATGACTCTATACACAAGGAAAGAGACGGGGATGGTAATAGAAGAAAAGGTAAAGATATACACATTGATGATATCTACAAAAGAAATCCCAATTATAATTTCAAACTTTATAATAATTTGTTGCATAATATTGAAAATATCTATTTATTTTATGAAGAGTTACATTTATAACTCTAATTGTTACTTATTATATTCTATTTTATGTTGCAGAAAATATTAATTTAAAAAAATGAGAGCATTATTAAATAATATAACAAAAAAAATTCTATCTAACATGTTACACATGGTAGGATTTATCTTGCATTTTTCGATGAATTTTTGTGTAATTGAATCCAATATATACTACATTTTTCATGGTACTTTTTTATTCTATGATGTTCATATTAATGTTTGAGGACAAGGCATAGATATGATGATGAATAGATGTGATTGATGATGATGAGAGTCATTCAGAGGAATCTGAGGGTATTGCAACTTTTTAACTTATATGTTTTTTATTACATCTCTAATTGTTAGCTTTTTTTTTTTTGTTAGAAATGTGCACGTAACCTACGGGGCCAACAATTTTAACCATAAGCTAAGAAACCACAACCCAAGGGCATTTAAGCCGTCAAAATCACCCTGGGATCGCACCTGGCCTAGGCCGCACCAACCCTTAACATGGATGGATTTTTGGGTGTCTCCTCCCAAATAAACTCGTCGTAAGGGTATTGAACTCAGGTCGCCTAGAAAACGAAACCCACACCTTAACTGATTGAGCTAGCATGAATTTACATCGTTAGCATTTTTTTATTGAACTCATGTTCTTTTATTATATTTTATAGAGTGATGATGAGGAGGGTTCAGAAGATAAGGAGGGAATTGCAAACATTTCAATCAACCTTTGATGTCAAATCCATTTCATTTCTTTATATGTGTAGAATTTTTTTCATGCTATGTTGTATTCAAAGTTGACATTTCCTTAGGTCACAGTGAAGCACTTATTTACAGACAATTCGATCATCTTTGATCAATCAACTTTTGATGTCAAATTCATTTGTGTATACATATTTTCATGTTATATTCTATACATGATTTTGTGTTTATATATAGATGATTTTGGCTCTCATGATTATTATGTTGTAAAATAGGCCTATTTTAATCATCAATCTCGTCAATATTTAAATATTGTTAAAATAATAAATAAATTATTAATAATGAGAATGATAATAATATAATAAATCATTAATAGTAATTACAACACAACTTTGATGCTAAAATGATGCAATTTTGATATTATTTTGACACGAAATATATTTACTACAATGCTAAAATGATGTTAACATGACACAAAAAGAATAATAATGACACAAATTTGACATTAACACGACACAAGTGTGATGTAATACGACACTAATATGACATAAAAATGAATAATAATGACACATATGTGATGTTAACACGATGGGAAAATGAATAATAATGCTGGAAACATGACACTAACATGATATAACAATTATTTAAAATGATGCTAGTAAGATGCATGTATGATGCAAAATGGCGAAAACTAATGAAGGAAATAGAAAGTAAATCATAAACTCATGCTTGCACTTCCAAAACAGATAATTGTTAGAGAAAATCATAAACTCATAAATGATGAATGATACACGTAAACAAATTAATCTGAAACAACAAGTCATTCATAACCCTTTGTTTACCAACTTAGAACAATAATATCAGACAAGCAATTAAAATACAAAGCCATTAACTCAAAGAAGAAGAATCCACACATGGACAATATAGCCTTACAACAACAAAGATGACAATACAAATATTGGAAACAATCCACAACAAGAATATCACACAACACCAATTACTTCTCCTCCAAAATGGTCTTGAGGGCTTCTTCTCATTAAAATTCTCAGAAATAATTCTCCAAAATTACAAAAAAGAAAGAGCCCTTTCAACTAGGTACTCTTAAGCATATATACCTAATGAGTTGCAACCATTTTTCAGGAGCTGCAATAATTTCCTAGGAGTTGCAATTGTTTCTTAACAACTTTTGGACTTCCCAAGTTTCGATTGTTCCTAACTTTGTAAATAACAACACATTATGACCCAAAAGAAATATTACACTTGGCCTTGGGCCTTATCCCTCATAAGTCATTTCATCCCTAGTCATGGGATCAATTTCCCTTTTCGTCTAGGTTCGCTTAGATGATGGGCCATTTTTCCTCTCTGGCTTTCTTAGTTGTTATATCTGGGTCTTGTACTTCACCCATGACAACAACATTGAATATTAGTATTGTTAGTCTTTCAAAGAAACAATATGCATGTGGGGAGATAGATATCAAGATTAAAAAATATATATTCTTGTATGTTATTAGCGACCTCCTTAAGGAAATTGTCAAATTAAGGGTCATATCGGCGCATCACACTATAAGAGACTTTGATGCAGTGCGATAATAACTTTGTCACGCAAACAAAAACTTTGACATGATGCAAAATATCACACAAAAAGAAACTTCGGTGTGGTGCAAAAAAAAATTGGTGCACGAACCAAAACTTTAACGTGATGCGACATATCCCACGAAAAGAAACTTTTGAGAAAGTGTGGTGTGTTCCACGAAAGTAATTTTTTTGTGTGATGCAATAAAGAGAAGTCATCGTGGAAGGTAAAAATTCAAGGAAGAGTGATATATCACATGAAAAACTATTTTTGTGAAAAACACCACAAAGGAGAAAAAATTTAGTCTATGCAATATGTGGTGCAAGTGGAAACTTTTGGTTCATGCAATACATCGCAAGGAAGGAAACTTGTGTGTGATGCGATAAAAAGGATAATGGAAAAGATCTCACTTAGAAATTTCTCTTTGTCACGATGAAAGAAAGTTTTCAAAAGTGTGATATGTCGTGATGAAGTAAAGTTTGCAACGATGTGATATGTCATGACCGAGGGAAGTTTGGAGCAATGTGATATGTCATGAAATAAACACATTTAGGTGTGATACATACTATGTCATGGATGAAGGAATTTTGAATGTGATACAGTGCAAGCAAACAACTTTCTATGAGATGCAAAAAAAAAAAATTGTGTGGATTTTTTTGGAAAAATTTTGAGCAGAAAAAACAACTTGCTTAAGATGAAGAAAAGATCAAAATAAACCTTTGAGGATCCTAGTGAGTTTCAAAGGAAAAGAACCAAAGAAAATTTCATGAGATATTTCAAAGTAAAGAAAATCAATACACAACAAAGTTCATGAAGGATTGGAAATCTAAAAAAGGAGGGGACCCATGCTATTTTGACTTTGTCAATGTTGAAACTTAAAATAGTTTAGGGGGGTTGTTGTTGGCTCAACAATTGGAAACACACTAAATGAAACCATGACTATCTACAAACAAACCTTAAGACAATTACTAGTTGTGTTAGAATATTTTACCTTAATGAAGCACCCAAGCTTCAACTCGAAGGATCCCACAGTTTAGATCAGCTAGATGAGTATTCATTTCTAGCATGAGAAAATTACCAGTTATAACTGCAAGGCGGAAGTATGAAGTTCATTCCCTGACTTAATATTCCCTTAGAAGCCAATGTAGTATCACAAGGTAATTACATATAAGGAATGTTGAAAAGTTCAAGTTAATTGTTCATATTCTCTGGTGTTTCTCTACTACCAACAACCATCTATAGCCCGACAGAGTCACCTTGGTATCACAGGCCTTGTTATACTTCCAACGAATTTCCATAGCCTCAATGAAGATAATTTCATTCCCCGCATGATCTGAAATGTATTTCCTAAGTCTTTGCCTTTAGCTTATTCTATTTTTCTTTTCTCTTAAAGTTAGGTGGATGGGGGATCTCAATTATCCTTTAAAGGTATGTGGGATGATAATTGTTGGTAAGAATTGTTTTAGATATGTCTGTTTTATAATAATCACCCTCCTTACATGTAACACCTTGGACACTCCATCAACTTCTGGGTAATAAGTCAGTCATGATTAGATGTGTAAGTGGAGCCTCGATCATAACCAACAATTTATTCAAAACTAGGCCTGAGCTTCTCATAGCCATCCATTGTCTAGGTAGTGTTCCACCACTTAATCTAAATTTCAAGAACTAAACTGAGGTAATGAAAAAATAATAAGAACCAATGTCTTGTTTATTGGGCCTAGAGAGGACTTCCAATATTCTGACCAATTGTGTTCAAAGATCATTGAAGCAAGCGGGGCATTAGCCACATATGATTTATTTCTGAAAAAAGGGAGCAACGAGCCATTCTTGGAAGATAAACTAGATAAACCAAGAAAATAAATAAAAGTAAAGAAATCAAACAAACTAAAATAAGTGGAACTCAAATGCAAATCTAAAAAAACAACAATCAAAATAGAACTACTTATGTACATGTCATATTCCTAGATGACAACTAACTGAAGTATTTTTCAATACTTGGCCTTTTAGTTCATCTCATAAACCAGGAAAGACATGCAGGTTGCTTCAAGCATGTTTTTTGTGCATATTGCTACCAAAGTGAGACAATAAGGTTGGGAAACATGCACACAATCAGCCACAATCAGTGAGTTCAAAAAAAATGAATTGAAAATGTAGACTGCCTTCAAGGGAAGAAAGATTGTCAAACAAAACCTTGCAGATTTATTCAGAAGCAAAGGTGAAATGCAGATCCAACTGTGCAATCAAAATAAAGAGATAAATCTCATATTGAAACCAAAATACAACTGAAAGATCAAAACTTTAACAAACGATGAGTAAATATAGGTATCAAGAAAGGAAAATATTTTGAAAAAGAAAGCATGAATGTTAGTGTTGCACGTGGCTTAAAAAATGATGTGTCATAATGCAACAAGTATTCATATATCTTCTTGGAAAATACTAATCCATGTGAAATATTAGAAGCATACAATTCATCTAAACAAGCTTTAACACTAAGATTTTTTAGAATTAAATTTTACTTCATATTGCCCAAATCCTGTCAGCTAATCCTTGTGGCCTTGTGTCCCAAGGTGGTTATGGATTGTACAGTGCTTCCTTCTCTCCTTCTTCAACATATTTTCTTTATTCCTACATTATCTTTGTGGCCTTGTGAAGTCTATTCTCTAAGGAAATTCCATTAAAGTGTAAGCCCATCATTGTGAAAGATTTTAAGAGCAAACAATTTTCTAAATATAAACCAACAATTTCATGCAGATATGCAACCATTCTCTGACTCTCCAATCATCTACAGTGGACATGGTATTGAAAACTATTTCGAAGCATAGACATGCTCAAAGTATCACAAGTGTGATTCAAGCATGCAATATCAACTGGACATATGTACCTACGTAGGCAAATCATTCAAAGCATAAGGCAGATTTTAACTATCCCATATAAAATGGAAAGTCTCACAATAGAAAATATGCACAAAATTTCAAAGAAAGATCCAAAACATATTTGTAAATGAGGTTTCCAAGAGCTATGTCCCATGGATATATCAAATTTTCCAAGGCTTTTCTCTTTCCTAAGTTTTTTCCTCCTTTCCTCGAGGAAGCAAAACCTTCATGATTGGTATCTACATACAAAGAATTCATAAGGTAAGACTATGACAAGTTAAGTGTGAAATAATGAACACATTCAATGAGGCAAACAACCAATCATATGGAATGCTTTGTTAATCAGTTTACAAACAGAAATTTGGTTTCTTCTTTCATCTAACCAATCCTTCATAACTTAGACCAGCGTCGAGCATAGCAGAATTTGATTGAAAAACAAGGTTGACTAATCAATTATATGTAGAGGGACACATTGATAGAGAAATCTTTGACATAAATCACCAATTAGGTATATAATCAGGGGAAGCCATGAACATACCTGATCATGATGATCAATTGGTTGCTCTATAATGATACTTAAAACAATTGTATGTCCATAATGATATTTCTTTCACTATGCATGATGATTGGTTGTAAATATGGTTTCACCTCCTCCCGAGGTTGTGAAATCTTGTTGGAGATGTCACAATCTTTGTGATAGGATCTATACCATGCATCTCTTGCAAGAGGCTGGTGTTATCGAGGTTCAATGTTTTCAAGCTAAACATAATCATCATATAACTCTATGACTATAATCCTTGTAATAATAATTTTAAAAACTTGAAAATAGTGGTAAACGTAATTTAAAAACTACATTTAGAATTATTATGTCAGTAAATCAAAAATAATATTTTATTTATAACTCATTAAAAGAGTTTTAATATTGTCTTAGTCCATATTTTTCGTAGTAATATTTTATTTATAACTCATTAAAAGAGTTTCAATATTGTCTTAGTCCATATTTTTCATAGTAATATTTTATTTATAACTCATTAAAAGAGTTTCAATATTGTCTTAGTCCATATTTTTCATAGTTGATTTTAGCCAGTATGTTGTGGGGTTGTTACGAAAAGGATTTCTAAACCCTCCAAATTCAACATAAAACCTTAATATGCATATTTCTTTTCTTTACAGTTATTAAAACAAGATTTTATTTTAAGCAATGGAAAATAATCAAAAGCCAAACACAACTTATTTGTTTCCAATTGTATTGAGGATGTCTAGCCAACTAGTGAAAACTTCTCTTCAAAATACAATAACTACAAGGGAATCACACCGTGAGGGTATCTTTCTTCCCAACCAATAAAAACACCAAGACACAAGTTATGCCTCTATGCAAGGCCACAAACCATGGGGATACATAATGTCTCACTCACATATGATTCAACTCAAGTAATCTTTACACAAGAATCAAAGGAAACGATTGTGTATCCAATTGTTTATAACCTACTATGTGGTGGAGAGATATCTAGCTCATGCAACACCTCTCAACATGGCTCCAATGTACACAGCTCTACCCACTTTGGCTCTGGTATTGTAGCACCTCTAATAGTTCTTTTGAGCCAAAATATGACTCTAACCATGCCCCAATGACATCATGAATGTGACTACGGTGATCATGGAATGTCGAGAAACAATTTGGAAGCCATGAACATACCTGATCATGATGATCAATTGGTTGCTCTAGAATTATGCTGACTGAAAACAATTTTATGTACATCATGATATTTATTTCACTATGCATGATGATTGGTTGTAAAAATGGGTTCACCTCCTCTCGAGGCTCTGAAATCTTGTTGGAGATGTCGCAATCTTCATCTCCTCTCGAGGCTCTGAAATCTTGTTGGAGATGTCGCAATCTTCATGACATGATCCATACCATGTATCTCTTGCAAGAGGTTGGTTTTCTTGAGGTTCAATGTTTTCAAACTGAACACAATCATCCTATAATATTATAACTATAATCCTTGTAATAATAAAAACCTTAATTAATCTTATAAAATTAACAAAATATATTTTTATATAATTATATGTTATTATCCTTATATAAATATATAACCTTAGTCTTGATATTCTATAATTTTATTTTACTATTATTATCTTTATACTATAAGATTCACTATATTAAACAACTATAATCTTTATTTTATTATAATTTATATAATTTTATATTAAACAACTATAATCTTTATTTTATTATAATTTATATAATTTTAACCCTGAGAAAAGTCTATTATCCCTAATATAAATAAAAGCTATAATTATTATCTTTAGACAATATTATGATCTATAATTTTATATTCATATTATATTCTTTATTTTATGACTTTAATTTTGTTAACTATTATATTTTTATAATTATAATTATAATTATAACTATCGTCCTTATATTTCTCTAATTATAACCTTAACGTTTATATAATTAGAACTATCTTAATAATAATTACTTTAGTTATAATCTTTTTAAAATTGTAATGTTTGGTAATTTACATTATTGTTTCATATAAAATTATTATCCTTTTTTTTATTTTGTTATTATTTTCCAACCATTTTTTTTCCTTTCTTTTCTTTCTTTTTTTGTTTTTTCCCTTTTGATATTAATAGGTCTTTCAGTGGGGCCTTCTCTTCACCAATATGTTCTTAATGTTTCGACTACAATAGTTGGTTCGAAACATCGAATTATTAAAAATGGATGTAATATCTTAAAAAATCTCTCTAAACAACAATTATTAAAAGATAAATTTCATGACAATGCATCTTCTAAGATGGAATTAGGAATATTATGAGAAAATGTGTTTTCTTTCATATCTTTGGTCTTTTCATTGTCTTCAATGGAGAATTCATGTATCATGTCTTTCACAGTGAATCAATTATCAAATTGTCATCAGTCTTAGGCCTAGCTTCCCTATTCAATAACGGCAAAGGTCCACTACCTTCCATCTCTTCAGTGTAAAACTATAGATTTGGTGTGGTTTAATCTTAACCAAGTTCCATCTCTAGAAAAAAAACAAATTCTTGTCACCCAAAAGTAAATGGCATGGAAAGGATACTCGTAACTTGTCCTTCAAACTATCCCTAATCTTGGAATTGGAGATCAGTAGGTAGTATTTATGTAGGTGAATTGGTTGTCTATTGTGCATTCTTTACTTCATGAAACTAGTTAAGTTTGAAAGTTTGTTCATGATTAACTCTCTTAACACCCCTATCAATTGGAACTATTTTGCATACAAGTGTCTTGTCTCCATTGAACAATGTGTTTAAACTTCAGGTTATCAAAGGAAGTTGAAATGAGATAATTGTGTGCCTCCACACCCCAGAGATGTGCWTGATGCATTATRACACCTTRGTTAGTCTTGCGRAGGTGTAGATTTGAACATATGYAATTGAAATCTAMTCACTTTCATTATGTAAAGAAAACTCAGACGACCAGTATCTTAAGTGTTCTTCTTTGATCATATGCCCAAAATTCAAAAGGTAATCCCTTCAGCGTTGTTGGGCACAATTCTTCATTTGGGAATTCATGAATATTGTGTCCTAACTTTCCCAGTAATGCAGAGTCTTATAAAACATATACATGTTCATAAGTACCTAATTGTGATCTCCAACTTAATAATTTTTAGTTGTTGGTGCTAAGGTGAATTATTTATGCAAGAAATTTCTTCTTTTAAGACTTTTCAAAAGGATTTTGCACATGGCTTACTTATGAAATAAAAGGCAAACCAAAATCAAGCCAAGCTTCAAGTTCAAAAAACAAAGAAAAATCTATTATTGAAAGGGAGAAAACTCTTATGTAAAAAGAAACTAGAACTAAAGAACCGTAACATGAAACAAAAACTAAAAACCTAATAAAACATCTAGTGGATTTTATTTAAGAAAGTGAAATAAGCCAAAATCGTATTTTGAAGATACGAATGAAAAAAAAAGCTATGCTACTTCTACCCTAACCTAAATTGGCTCAATAAAATGATATGTGAATTCATAAAGCCAATGTAACCATTTAATTACCTCAATATCTACCAACGTATCATGGCATTATGAAGGTGCATGTAGTTGAGGTATTATTTGATGCTTGGTAGAAAGAATTAAAACATTATGAATTTGGTCCAAAATCAAAAGTATTAGAGACTTATTGGTTTGAGGAAACCGTCGAGCAAAACATAACTCCAAAAAACCTCCATTGATATCATCAAAACAATCTTGGCTATGTTGGGGTATTGGAAAGGAATCCAAAGATAAGTATTGATGTGCCCACTCATGGAGATTAAGTTGTGACTCTGAAACAAGACTAGCTAAAAATGCTTCTTGGATTAGCTCATAATTTCCTTTATCATGCATGATGATGGGTTGTCGATCTATTGTTGCTCCTCTGCGAAGATCTGAAAATTCTATGTGTACTTCATGCTTTGTCTTGTCCACCATCAGCCTCTATTTAAAGAGATTAGTAGTTCCAAATTGTGTAGGATCAATGAATGATATATCGATGCTTAAACTCATTTCCAAAAAATAAACATAATTATAAAAAAAACGGATTTATCATGCTCAACCTGTGTTTCATTATATTCAAGAAATTCTAATTACAAATATTGTTCAGAATTGTGCATGTCAAATGAATTGTTACCATCTATGTATCTTTGATCAATTGAGATTTGGAAATCTTCTTTCTCTACCTCATCACTCAATGTTTTATTCATGGAAAAAGCACATAAAAGTTCTACTGCACGATAAATTGGTTGATCCAGGGTGACATTGGTGGCCGCCCAACTATTCTATTGGCTCAAATTACAGTTTCCATCTTCGCAGTTTTTCGGGTCCCAAAATTATGGGGTCATTTTGAGGCCCTAAACGATGTTCTTTTGACTTGGGAGCGCCCACTAGATCTCTATTTATATGTATTGGGTCATTCAAAATGTGTACTCCTTGGTTATACCTTTCCGACAGGGTACCGAGCGCCCCAAACGGAGATCATATGCAAAAGTTACGCCCTCGAGAAGTTGACATATCAATTACACCCATCGAGGCCCACAAACCTTTTGGTGTTTCATCTTCTGGTATTAGGGTTTTGGATGTTTAGGGTTTTATCATTTATGATTTATGTTAAAAATTCCTTTAGAGCCTCATTGTAATCATATTCTTGCGAATGAATGTAGTTAACACATCTTTATTCAGAGATAAACTACCACCATTCTAACTAGCTTGTGTACTTTGCATTTTACAGTCTTTTGTATTCCAAACAATCATTAATAGAATATGAGTTTTATTGTATTACTATGCTCCTTGCAATATCTTTGTGTATTTCCTTTTTATATCTATGTTATATTTCTTCTTTCATGTCATTCTCAAAATACTCTAGATCAGTGATATCAAAGCAGTCTGATCCTTGCCATTCTTAGTGCATGTCCCCGACGAGGTCAGGGTATAGAGAGTTGGGTCTTGATCTTGTTTATCTTCAAGACAACCTCTCTCTCCCACCCAAGAAACCTCCCATGGCGGAAGAAAAGAGGGACGATGAAGCAGGAGATCTTATCAGATTGTTGCTCGAGGAAGCCCTCGTGTGACAGAGGAACGAGATGATGGGTAATTTCACCCAGATCCTTCAATGACTACCAACAACAAGGGAGGCACCTTCAACCAACATTTTACGACAACTCCATAAATCTCCCTCCACAATAATCATTAAAATATAAGTTCATGACAATGTATCTTCTAAGATGGAACTAGGAATATTATGAGAAAATGTGTCTTCTTTCATATCTTCAGTCTTTTCATTGTCTTCCATGGAGAATTAAAGTATCATGGCTTTCGACAGTGACCCAATTATCAAATTTTCATCAATCTTAGGCCTAGATTTCCTATTCAATAGAGGCAAATTTCCACTACCTTCCATCTCTTCAATGTAAAATTGTATATTTGGTGTGGGTGAATCTTAACCAAGTTCTGTCTCTAAAACAAAAACACATTTCTATCACACCCAAAAGTAAATGGCATCGAAAGTGTTGCTTGGGGAGCCTGATTATCTTCCTGATTCAAAGGTCTTTTACTTTCAGCCGTGTTTATACCCCATGAATTATTTACACCCCAGAAGTATGTACACTCTTCCACGTGGGGGAGTGCGAAGGGTGGGTACCCCCTTTGCGGGGTTCGGGGGGGCTATCCCCCTGGCTGGGGGGTCTGGGGGCAAGCGGGCCCCCAATGGGGGTTCAGGGGCGAAGCCCCCGAAGGAAAAATTTCCTTGTAAATGTTTATTGTAATTTCATTGTAAATCTGGACCGTTCATTATAAGGTCGCAGATCTGACGGTAGAGATTATGTTAGGGTTTTTTTCCCTAGAAGGCAACCCTCTTTTAT
>JASDQU010033747.1:1665-14378 GCA_032191745.1 Picea mariana | reverse complement strand
CTATGGTACAAAAGGGACATTCCCTCATCCTTAAACAAAATAGTGTTTCAGGAAGTGCCCATTTATTGGGCTTCTGAAGATTTCTGCATCAACTAGATTGTGTAAGATAAATGTGTTATTGTCCAGAACCTCAAACACCATAAAAGGGCCAAACCATAGGTTTTCAAACTTACCGTTCTTGGACTTGTCATCCCTTCTGGCATCCCACCTCAAAACCAGGTCACCTTCTTGTAAGATCTCTTTCTTGGTTTTCTTGTCAAAGGCTGATTTGATCTTGCTCTGGTATGCTTTGGTCTTTTGATCCAGCGATTCTCTCTTTTTTTGAACCTCTATAATATGGAAGATTCTCCTTTTGATGTCATTTGGCTCCTCAATCTCTTCCTGTAATAATTTTAGGACTGGTATACCAAGCTGAGTAGGAAAGACAACATCCACACCATAAACAAGCTGAAATGATGAGGTTCCCAAAGAATTATTGGTGCTGATTTTGCCGGACCACAAAGCATATTTGAGTTTAGAGTCCCAAGATTTCTTGTTTTCGGTCAACAACTTCTTGATAATCCTGATGAGAGTGTTGTTTGATGACTCTGCCAGACCATTCCCTTGAGGGTAATAGGGCGTGGAATTTGTCAAGGAAATGTTATGACTGCCACATAAGTCAATCATGGCTTTGGAATTGAATGCTTGGGAGTTGTCTGTTATAAGCTTGATGGGGCAGCCGAATCTGGCAAAAATATTGGTTTCCAGGAAATTAGTGATCACCTTTTCAGTGGCAATCCTCGTGGGCACAACCTCGATCCACTTGGTGAAATAGTCAGTGGCAGTGAGAATCCATTTGTGCTGCCCACTGGAGGGTGGATTTATCTCACCTATGAAGTCTAACCCCCATTTCTGAAATGGACCACTGGAAGTGATAGGTTTTAGGGGTAGTAATAGTAACTTTTGTTTTCCTGCAAATTTATGACATTCAATGCAGGCCCTAATAGTAGTAAATACATAAGAGAAAAGGGTGGGCCAATAGTACCCTACCCTTAGGATCTTGAGAGCTGTGGCCTTCCAATGATGGTGTCCTCCACATACTCCTCTATGCATTTCTATTGTGACTTGTTTGGCTTCGTTTTCATCAAGGAATTTTAACAGGATGCCAGCAGGATCCCTCCAATACAAGTTCTAGTTTGAAATGCAGAATTTGATAGCCTTCAATTTGAGAGACTTGGCCTTTGTCTTCTTCACATATGGTGGAAATTCAAGATGTTGTAGAAAATAAATGATGTTTCTATACCAAGGTGAAGAGGAGTAATTTTCAAATACCCGCATGCTGTCTTGTCCAGGATGTATGATGGGTGCATCTGATTGGGTGAAGATTTGATGTAATTCTAGCACCTTACAGTTTGATTCTGATAACAAATTGGCAAGTCCTTGTCCCTTGATCAACTTGGTGGGTTTTATGTTTAGGTCATACTCCAATAGTTTGACAATCCACTTCCCTCTTTTCCCCCCACTGTTTGGCTAGACAAAAATCTCTTTGACACTGCTGCTAGGAACAAAGGATGTTATTCTAGACTGTAACACATATACCCTAAAGGCCTTGAGTGCTTTGACCAACGTATAAGCCTGCTTTTCTAATATATCATACTTCATCTCAACATCTCGAAGAGATTTGCTAAAAAAGGCTATGGGATGTTCATGCCCTTCTCCATTTTTATGCAGTAGTACAACAACAATGGTCTCCTCGGAAGCGAAAGAGAATATGAAGAAATCTTTGGCATAGTTAGGGCTCGCTAATACAAGGGCTTCAACTAAATCCTGCTTGATCCTTTGGAATGATGACTTTGCCTCTAGTGACCATTTTATCACAGCATCTTTCTTCAACATGTTAGTTATAGGCTTCAATATTTGTGCAAAATTTGGCACAAAGCGCCTTAGGAAGTTTATCTTGCGAATGAAAGACTAGATAACCTTTTTATTTTTGGGGATTTCGATCTCTTGAATGGTATAAAATCACTTCGGATCAATTTTTATACCTCCTTATGATATGATGTGGCCCATGAGCTTCCCTTATAGCATGGAAAAGTGGGACTTCCTAGGATTCAGAGATATTCCGTATCTCCTGCATTTCCAGAAAACCTGCTCCAGATGCTGCAAATGTTCATCATCAGACTTGGAGAAAATGGTGATGTCATCCAAATATATAACCATAAATTTGTCTTTTTCCCCCACGAAAACTATGTCCATGGTCCTCTGAAAGGTGGCCCCTACATTCATCATCCCTAAAGGCATGTTGTCCTACATGAATGTTCCCCATGGGGTTGTGAATGTTGTTTTTTCTTTGTCCTCTTCACACACCGCTATCTGGTTATAACCTGAGTTTCCATCTAACAAGGAAATCCCGTGGGCACCTACTACCCTCTATAAAATATGATCCATCTTGGGGAGGGGGTTAATTTCCTTTAGAGAACACTTGTTGAGATTTCAGAAATCAACACACAAGCATATCTCCCCATTTTTCTTCCTCACAGGTACCAATTTGGCCACCCAGTTTGAGTACCTTAATGGTACAATAATCCTTGCATCAAACATATGTTTCAGTTCTTTCTCGATTTTGGACATCAACATCGGATTAAATTTCCAAATCTTCTGTCTGAATGGCTTGGAGCCATCCTTTAGAGGGATCTTGTGCTAGATGATGTCAGTGTCAAATGCATTTAAATCCTCATACGACTATGCAAAAGTATCAACAAAATTTTTGATGAGATTGACATACCTGTCCTTTTGTTCTGCAACTAATGCTTTGGACAACTTGATGATCTCGGGATTCTCAGTGGTCCCAATATTGCGATCTGTTATCTCTTCTTCTTGATCCTTCATGACAACTTCTCTAGAAACATCATTACTATCAAACAACCTTTCCAGTGGCACTAGTCCTCTTGGAATGTGATTAATTTTCAGCTCCACAATATCGTGGCCAACTAATGTATTTAGCAGATGAGATGTTTTCTGATTTTCTAATTCATTATTTTCACCTTCTTGGCTTTCTTGGTTGATTGAGATATTGGAGAATTCATCAATGGTGTGTAGAAATCTCTGAAGCTCTAGATCATCACTAAAGACTTGCCAATGCTTTATGTTGTCTGGTATGGCTATTCTATGTCTGATTTCCACTTGATATTTAATATTTGGACCAATGGGAGGTCTAAAAGTGCTGGCAGCTAAGGCCAGGGAATCTTCCTTCTGATTCTCCTCTTTGGGAATGAAGGATATGTTAAATGCTAGAAATAAATTGTTGATCAGGTCCCATACCTCGTTTCTGTATTACTTGAGCCTTTGTTGTTTAGCTTGATAGATATTCTTAACTTGATTGATGATTAACTCGAAGTCACCAAAAACTGCTAAATAGTCAATGGCCATGTCTTTGGCAGCCCTCAATCCTAGCACCAGAACTTCATATTCAGTTGTATTATTAGTAGTTTCAAACTCCAGCTTATAAGAGAGTGTTATTTCCTCTTGTGAAGGGGAGATGAGGAGTATACCTGCCCCAGATCCTTCCTTTGATGAAGAGCCATCGAAATACATCTTCCATACTTTGTTTAGTTGATCTGTCAGTGGATGATCTTTGCGTTGGCTAACTGATATTTCAGGTTCATCATCATTTAAATGAAAAAAAGATGAGCCGATATAACCCTCAACAACATAAATTGGGTGATTGCTTGGGTTTTGATGGTCACTGATGATATAAGCTAATATTACCTCAATGTATATCCTCCTATGTTCCCCTTCGAACACAGGGATGGTGGTGTAAGTGAGGTCCATTTGTAATGATCCTCCAACCTTTTAAGCCCAAGTTCTGGATAAAAGCATACCAAACTTAGGGGGAATTCCATCCACAACAATGTCCATTACTACACTCTTCATTGGTAATTGTGCCAAAGAAACCACCATATATTTTATCAGTCCCAGACATTTAACTTTATTAGAATCAAAGGAGTATAGGTGTTGGTAGGGTTTGGTGATCTCCAGACCTAGTTCTTCCATAACAACCTTGGGCATAACATTGTGCGAGGCTCCTGAGTCCATAAGACCATTA
Source organism: Picea mariana (assembly GCA_032191745.1). Classification (NCBI taxonomy): domain Eukaryota; kingdom Viridiplantae; phylum Streptophyta; class Pinopsida; order Pinales; family Pinaceae; genus Picea; species Picea mariana. The sequence continues at coordinate 10,294 of JASDQU010033747.1, read as the reverse complement.
TGCAAGATCTTATCATGGACATTTAAAGATATATAGAATGTTGGAGAAGCACGAGAGCCATCCTCAATGTGTGGACCCACAGTAATGGCTGGGTTCTCATCCTGCAGATTGATTACATCAGAAGATACAATAGAAGTAGTTGGCTACATAACTTTCATGATGGATTTTTTGAAAGGTTCATTCTTCATCAATTCTATCAAAGGCACATGGATCTTGATCTTTCTCAACTCATGCTGTAGGATGAAAGAGGCTGGTGGCCCATCAACTTCCTTTATTTAAGGGACTGTAGGTTTACATGGGGGAAGTTGTTGAGCTTTAGATAACATAACTTTACTTGGATTTGGATTGGGAGGAACTTCAACCTGTTTGTTTTGATCAGAGGTAGTGGTTTTGGGAGCCCCCGCTCTAGGCCTCAAATCATATTTTTTCTAGGGTTAGCCTTGAATAAATCCCTCTTCCCCTATCTGATTATCAAATTGATTTGACAATTGTGCTACCTCATATTCTTGCTGCGTTAAGTGACTGATATAAAAATATGTTTCATTGAAAAGTACAACAACAATATCATCTACAACATCGCTATCTACATCTATCTCCTTAATCTGATTGTCTTGGAAAGGAGGCACTACCCTTTGATCATCAACATTCCTCCTTTATCTCTAAATTATCTGAGGGGCATCATTAGGCCTCCTAAACTAGTTTGGATTTCTATATCCAACCCCTTGAAAAGCTCTGTTTGGTTGTTTAGATTCCCATTTCACTTAGCTATTTCAGATGTCAGATCCTTCAAGGTTTTGGTCATTTCATCAAGTTTGGGATCAGACGTGGCTGGGTTAGAGGAGGTAGGGGAATAATCTCTCTGTTTCTTCTTGTATTTATCAAATCTAGTCTTTAACTTGTCTGATGCCAAGATATTGGATTCAACCTCAGTGGTTGCTTCCTGCATGGACAACAAGGTGGTGGACCTTCTCTCCCTTAGTAGAAGGGAGAAATCTGCATCAAATGCATTGGCATAAGTGATCTTGGCAGAGGCTTCATCTAGTTTGATCTCATCCGGGATTCTACCATATTATTGAATCTCTTGGTGAAGTCTAAAATAGATTCACCATTCTTTCTCTTTAGAGCCCCAAACTCAGTCATGTAGTAGAGATAATCTCTCCTATCTCCCCATTTATTTATGAAAGCTTCATCTAACACATCAATATCTGCGATGGAGGCTGGAGGAAGACCCCATAACCATTTCCTTACTTCCCCATCCAGAATTTGCAAAAACAACCTCATCCACACATCTACATAGTCAATGCTAAAGTTGTCTACAAAGTTGTAGAAGGCTACCAGATGTTCCTCACCTGTGATGTCACCTTCCACATCATATCTTGGTAAATATTTCTTGGAATATGTGGCTCAGAGTGCATGTAAGCCTACAGGCAAAACTAGGGGTGCATATCGGGCAACAATTATGGCATTCATCCTGTTAGTAGCCATTGCTTGGGAAATAGGAATTTGAAGATTTATGGGAGCTACAGGGGTGGATGCTAGATTGGATGATGAATTATAGTCAGGAGTTTAATATGTCTGAGGTTCCTTGGAATTGTGATTCTTAGGGCTAGCAAATTCAAGTTGCTTGCAATGATGAAGAGAAGTAGACTTTTTGGACGCAACTTTACCCTTGAGGGGGGAGGTATATCTCTGATCTACATTGGATTTTATTAGTTTCCTTTCTGGCTCAGAGACTATTGTGTCCTTTTAAAGGTTAGGATGAGCCTTGGTGGATTTGATGTGTTCATATTTGGATCTTTTGAGTCCTTTTCTGGGTGCCAATATTTCTTTCGTAAATTCTACTCAATGGAGTCGCCAGGTGAAAGATGGCAGTCTGTCTGTGTCTGATATTTTTTCACCATCAAAGGTCAGAGCTATTCAATTTCATTCTCCTAGGGAAATATATTTCTTTACTCCATTCCTCGGCAACGGCACCAGAAGATGTTGGTCCTAAGGTGTGCACTTGACTACTAAAGGGTAGAGCTAGGCCACCTCAAGTTTATAGTGATTGGGTTTTTGATGGGTTGGTTTTCTTGGTCAGATTAAGGATAGGTTTTCAAAGATGGTAATTTGGTTGGATAGGTCACATAGTATAAAAGTAGGTTGTCCTTTGCTAATGGTATGGATATTAATGGATAGTTGGGAATATCAAAATACAAACACAGGAAACAACAACACGCAATGCAATGAATCACTTGCTATGTGAGAATAAAGACTTAAAATAAAATCTTAAGACGTAGAAAAATACCTAGATGCAAATCATTCAACAGGTTTCCAGATAGTATATCTTTAGCTAAACAATAGTTGTATAACAAGTTGCATAATCAACAAAAAGATGAACTAAAACAATGGCTGAAAGAATAGGGAAATGTATATAGCACACATCACAAAATTTGCATTCAAGACAAGATTAAACACATACAAATTTGAGTAAGAGAACACAATTGTCATCAACATATATTCACTAGGTACATAACTTCACAATCATCTGAGCAGGTCCATCCCTTCTGCTGCTTCTATTCTTCTCCAAAAACTCAATCCTCAAAACATACATAAACTACATATTTATAAGAAATGCAGAGGCCCTCGACCAGTGTGGAACTGGGGCTTAACTCTACCGCATATGTCGTTAGAAAACTGATTAACTTCACTAAACATTTGCTGGAGTATCTTAATGTATACTTCGAGCCTGAATTAAATAAAAAGGAGTGGTTCTCATCACACAAAAAAATAACCATTGATTATGCCTTAATTTAAAAGAATCCTACATTTAAATAACTGAAAACTGCTACTGGAAATGATATAATATTGATGCATGCGTTGGAGTGAACTGAGATCTGATAGAAATGACAAAGAGTGACAAAAATGCATTCTGTATTGATCATGGCATGCACGTGCACTGTTGGAGGCCACTGGACACAACTGGAAGTGTGGACGTGTCTTTCCCCCACTTATCTTTTTGAGGACATAAGCAAGTCATGTTGTGCTTTTCTGGAGTCTAGACGTGTAGTTTCCCCATTCTTGGTTTGGCACCCCATTTTAAACCTTTCAAATATGTAATAAATGTGGGTGAGCCACTTCAAAATTTCGACATTCAGGGGTTTTAGAGCGCAAAGGATGCATATCCTCTATAGGAAAGAACCCCCAAAGTCGATAACCAACACTAAGCACTTATTAACCCGAGATTACCTTTAACCTTCATCATTTCGGGACTTTAGGACTCCATCTCTTCGGGGTTTGGGAGCTTCTGAGTGAAAAGTATGAACATTTCCCAGATGGCCGAACTCCTGGAGTGACGTGATGACCTGAAATCATATCGTTGACGTGTAATGAAAAGAGAGGGCATGTGTCACCTGAAAATTACGGGGATGACATAATCAAAGGGTCTGAGATGAGCGCCATGTATCATGATTGATGAGTGCCACATGTCTTCGACACTTCGGAGCATCCAAAGAACTGGGTTTGCTCTGCATCTAAATCTCTCGGAGTGCTAATCTCCTAAAGTCACTAATTCGTGCTTATATTAGGCTAATTAACCCGAGATTAATACTTTAATCATTAAAGGATTTCGAGAGTTTGAAACTTCGGGAGACCTGTATTGCTGCATTTGAAAGATTTCTCGAAGGAAGATCTCCCGAATCCAACATGGCAAACAATGATGTGTCCACATGCCAGAGAGTGACACATGTCACTTGAAGATGAGCAGATGACACAACCAAATGATCTAAAATGAGTGCTACGTTTCATGATAGGAGAGTGCCAGGCATCAAAAAATGATCGATGCCTCATGTCTCCGACACTTCGACATTTTGGGGCTTTGCGCTTGTCTTGGAGTAAAACCTCCCGGATGAACTAACTCGCGAAGTGACGTGGCAGTGAGGGCCCACTTCGGCACTTTGGGGCTCCGGTACTTCGGGGACCTGTTGTTTCGGAGCTCTAGCACTTCGAAGCTTCAGAGGCTTCGACACTTCAACATATGGACTCTTCGGAAGATTTGAACCAATGGCAAGTTCGGATGTCCGAACGCCGAAGTCGTAGAGTCAATCCTATTAAACCCCGCGCGAGTTTGACACTCCGAATGCATGAGAGATGTTGATCTACATCGACTGTTGGATCTCCACCATTGAAGATTTTACATCTCTGTTTGTCTTAAATTCTAAGCTCGAAATGGACTGCTTTGATTTGCTTCATTTTTCTGCAGAAGCTTACTGAGCTTACAAAGGACTTGTTCATCTTCGATGTCTCCTGTGCACATAAAAGACTTGGTGGACCTGCTGCAAGCTCAATTAGTGGAAAATATGAGGACAAGTATTTCAAACTCAAACCAGAATAAGTGTTTATCCTTCAAGAAAAACCGAAAAACTCCGCACAAAGAATCAGTCAAGCAAGACAATAAGGAAAACCAAGTCATTGAACAAATGGGAAACTAACTTGACCAACCTTAAGAAGAAATATTTTTAGGAAGGTACGGAAAAAAGAGAGAGGAGGGGCAGGGGTGCAGACTCAGGTCTTAACACATGGAAACAAGGACTTACAAGATAACACTTCAATGCTAGTTGTAGAAGTAAAAGGGCCCCAAATCCACTTTGAGGGAGGGTCTTTTTCCTCCTTGCTTGCTCCAGCTCCGAGCTTTGACCATAGAAACAAAATCCCAAGATGGTAGAAAGAATGAAGTTTAGGGAAAATTTTCTGTAATATAATTTTGGTAGCATAACCTTGCAATGAGTTATGGATGAAATGAATGACCCCAATGGTTTTATTTATAGATGAAATAATGGCCCTCCCTTTAAAGCTAGATTCAATGTGAATAATCCTGTTGCATTAGTGAAGTAGTATGATAAGGATAATTAATGGAGACTAGATTAAACCCTATAATTAGCCATAATTAATTGATAAGGTCCACAATTGGCCATTACACCATTTTTGGAAGGCACACATGCTTCAATGACAAAAAAAAAAAAATAGCTATGCTATGACATTTTGGTCAAACTTGGGGTTTGAATCAAATAGTGATGATAATATTGAGGTCAGATGATGATAATAATGAGGGCTAAGGTTGCCAAAGTGACGTTTCCGACTGAAAGTGCTCATGACAAGGCAGGGGGAGTAAAATCAGATTGATAACGTGCACTATTGGAAATACACTTATACATGTTACTAATTGATAGTCAATTTATGTCTACTTCATTTATTGATGAGTTATGATCCATGGTTTATTTTATGATGCTGCTAATGTATTTGTATTGATTATTGATTATGGAGGTACTGCATGCTTGTGATTATGCTAATGTATTTATATTGATTATAGAGGTACTGCATTCTTGTGATTAAGTTCATGATTGATGCAGGAGCATCAACCCCAAGTCAAAATCAAAATTCTTGAACATTTTAGAAGTCTTGATTATAGAGGTACTGCATTCTTGTGATTAAGTTCATGATTGATGCAGGAGCATCAACCCCCAAGTCAAAATCAAAATTCTTGAACATTTTAGAGGTCAAGTGGCCATTAGGATGAGATTTCCTTGAATTGATCGAGTTTGTTAATAATTTGTTGTGATATCCCAGTTTTCAGGGATTGTGAGTGATCTTAGAGATCAGATCGAATATCCGATCCTTATTATGTCTATTGTTATAAATTGTAACCTTCGAGCACTTGTAAAAAGGAGCCTACACAATGTAATATCAGGTGCCGAGAGGGCGACCTGGCCCTTAGAGGCGAACAATGTAACTCGAGCTCGAAATTAATACAAAAATTGTGTATCGCTCGTGTAGATTGAGTTTTGTCGTGGTGCTTAGATCTCTGTGTATAGATCATTGTGTTAATGCATACCTCTATAATATGTGTGCCTGGGAGTGAGATCACATTCATTGAGCGGTGGGGAGTTAACACATTCGAATACTTCCTATGAACTTCATTTGGAAGATATTGAATGACATCAGGATATTGCATGCCCGATAGGAGGATTATTTGTTTTATTGCCGCGGGGACGTTTTCAGTGCATTAAAAGGAGCCATAACCCACAGATCCAAGGATCAAATTCACAAGTAAACCGAGGATTCGAAGGACCATACTCCTGGAACATTCACAAATCAGATGAATGTTCACAAGTAAGCAGATGCAATATCTGTCAGGCATACTCCTGGAACATTTACAAATCAGATGAATACTTCATTTATTGAGCCTCAGTTGTTCATCTTCACTGATTCGAAGATCTGACTATCAGCCATACGAGAAGCGATCCTAAAGATCCAAGTAAGGAAAGGAGAATCAAGACAAATATGCCATGACAAACCTTCGATGAAAGTGGTAATGCAGATACTAGAAGGAGAAAATGTAAGTTTAAATTCTTTTCTGCAACACGTGCCAATTTGATCATAAAAGAAACCTATAATAAATCCTGAATAGAGTAGTGGAAAGAAAGAAATCAGAAGATAAAATAAGATGCAAAAATAGTTTCAAGGTGGAGATATTTCGCAAAAGGGAATGCATATACCAGTTTCATTTTCAGGTCATGTGGTTGTTTCCACATACTTTGAACTTCTTGTTGTTTGTTGAAAACATTGTAAATGTGAAAGACAGTGTAAGGAACTGGCCCAACAAGCAGTTATTGTGGAAATACCTGATGACAGAAGGACCTCTTAGATTTAAAACAGTACCGAGAAATGGACCATCCAGCAACAGAAAAAGAAGATACAAAGGGGCATGCAGAAAGGCATTGGATGAAAAGCCACCAAGAAAGACTCTAGATGAAAAGGTAAAGGAAGCATTTTTTCCCTGGCGATTTTGTTGTGGCAGTATTGTTTTGTATGAACCGTGAATAACTTCTTTGGAATTTCATGATGAGGAGTTTTTCTTTTGGGATAGTAAAAATCTTGGAATGTTGTGTAGCTTCTTGTCTTAGTGTTGTGAGTCATAATGTCACATTATAGGATTTGTTCCATGTGTTATTGAAATATTTATGGGTTTGTGAGGGATTTGAAATGATGTAAAAAAAATGAAATCAAGCCGTCAAATGCCAAAGTCAATAAGAGAATCTAAGTTGAAGTCGTGTCAAAAGTTGAAAGAGTTCCATAAGTGAATGGAAGTCATGGAGCATTTCCAAAGTTTTTATGAGTTAAGTATATTTTAGGGTTATTGTTGTGTTGTATGAAGAAGGGTGTATGATCGGTGGTACCCGACACTCAAGCTTAGATTGATGATCAAGTCACTGCATAAGAAATTGTTAATGAGAGGAGTTAAATTGTCAAAGTTATGAGTCTGGAAGATAAGGAAAATTGAGAGAGTCATAGTCAAATGTCATTGTTGTATGTCTGGATGAAAGAAAAGTCAAGTTTTTGTTTTTTGTTTTTTTTGCAAGTATCTAACATTATGAAGACATGAAGAAGCAAAATCAATGACAAAGTTAAGTTGTCTTGTTGGATATTGTACAAAAGACATATTTTCTAAGAAAGTGAATGGAGAAGATTGTAGATGTCTTGTTGGATGGAGACATCCCTCCTACAAGAAACTGTTTTATGCAGGTAATGCAGTGAAAGATTTATGATTGATTAAGTAGATGACCAATGAAAAAATGATGATGACTCCATGACCGAGAAATGCAAGAAGAAGAAGATTGATGCAACAAGAGAGAGGGATGCTGACTTCAATAGAAAAGCAGGTTTGCGGCAGAACCCTACAACAAGAAATCTGTAACAGATATGAGAACAACTTCCAACTGTGGTTGGGTAGAAGTTGTTGAGACAACTCCATAGTTGCAAATGTGGGTAGAGTTGTCTAGAGAAAGGAGAAAGTGAAGCTCTTGAGAGAAAGTGAGAAAGTGTAGAAGCCTACAACTATGACAATTGAGGAGTAGAGGAAGCTCTGAAGGTTCTAGCGGAAGGAACCAAGAATACCAAAAGACCAAGTTCAAGAAGGGAGCTTGGTGAGGTATTATGTAGCAGGATGAAACAACCTTGTTATTGCAGAGACTATTTGCAACTCACAGTGAGCATGGAGAATCTCACAGAAGGAAGAGGAGAATGACTATGGATAGTCAAGTAAAGGGTTTAGAAGGAAGCCACAACAAAGTGAAAGAAGACATAAACTCTGATGACAAGGAAAGGTAAAATGGAAGGACTCCTATGCATGAAAAAAACAATCAAGAGGTGAGAGGAAATGACAGAAACAAGGATGCAAGGAAAGTAAAAGAATGAAACGACAAAAGAGAGACTCAATGAAGCATCAAAAGTGAAGAAATGGAAGCGTGGTCGACAAAGAAGAAGCAAGAAAAGTAAGGTATAAATAAAGTATTGTGTGATGTAGATGAAATAAATCCATGAAAGATACATCCCTAAAAATTTAATGGTCCTTGGATAATGTATTAATGATGGTCTTAGTATTATGTTTGTATAAAGACTAGATTGCATAAGTTGAAATGAAAGTGTATATACTTGATGTAAGACTGGTGAGGAATCTATTCCCCATAGTTTGTTAATTTCGTGGTACTCTAAAAACCACTTTGTAATGTATGGTTTGTGGTTAGTTGAAATCAGTGATGTATTTATAAGAGAGAATTTGATCAATTGTTGGTAGAACCGCCAATTTGAGGTA
>JASDQU010033746.1:26380-42479 GCA_032191745.1 Picea mariana | reverse complement strand
CTGAAGTATCCATGTGATTGGTTCCTTGCCATCAAACTTCCTCATGTCAATCTTAGGAACATGGTTGGTCTTCAAACCAAAGTTGGAGTTTCTCCATTCTTGATTCACCTTCCTTGTGTCCACATCATGAATTTCATGGGATGCATTTTCACTTTCAGGTGTCTTCTCTGCTATGAAATTTTTCAATGCTTCCATGATCTCCCCTTTTAAACCATCTATCTTAGTGTCCAACTTAGCTTCCATTGAATCCATCTTAGTATCCAACTTAGCTTCCATTGAATCCATCATCTCTTGTAGTTCATCTTTGGTTATTTTCTTCTTCTGTAAATCATTTATGTCCCTACGCATTTCTTCACCTTCATCAAGAGTCCAATTAGGATTTTTTGGAGGCTTATTTGGTGTAGAAGGTCCCTTTTTGGGTGGCATTTTGGCCAAATATCACTTTTGAGTCTTGATTTTGAGGTGGTTCTTCTAGACAATATTTATTCAGTTCTATCTCCCAAGTTTCGGCCCTTCTGGGTATGAAACTTTCTTTTAGGTAGTTCTCTAATATTTCTTCTCTGCAATTCCACAGGTCTGATCAAAATTGGATGTGCCAAGTGGAATTTATGGTAACTTCCTCACAACTTGTCGATTTTTGGCCTTTCCAAGAGATCTCATTTGTATAGAATGCCCCGCACAAAATAATTGATATCGAATTCTGAAACTCGCACCCAAAATACAATCCAATGCAACCAGTCCCAATCAATTTGGATACTCTAGCAAGAAGTTATGCTTGTTTTACCTGGAACACCTTCGTGAGACTAGTCAATAGGACAAGTCAGATACCCTATCTTACACAAGGTGTATCTAGAAATTTAAGATGACCCAGAAGCTGAAATTTTTACCACAAATACCTTACTAATTTATGTAAATGGTCTCCAGAGTTCAGGGTCTGAAATGTTACAGAAAATTTTTTATACAAAAATTCCGCAATGACTCATTTCAGGATGATTCCAGAACCCTATCTTGTACAAGCTGTATCTTCGAAAGTATAAGGCCTCGGGAGCTGAATTTTGAGCCCAACGTACCTTGATCCATATACTAAATACCCCCCAAGCGGTTCCTTCTGAAACTTTGTAGAAAAAAAGTTATAGTGAAAATTCCACAATGTCTCAGATGTAGCAGCGAAACCCCAAGACCTTGAGCTCTGATACCATATGTTAAGAACCAAACATCAATATAGCATGGAAAAACCTCAGGAAAAGTACTCAATGCCTTGAAATAGAGATAATTTCAGATAATAAGCCTCTTCAAGGCGACAACCTCCTTTTACCCCACTTAAATGTTCAAGTACAAGATGATTCAAAATGAAAATGTCTCCTTGGTATATATAGGAGACTAGGAGGTATAATTACAACTAATGGCCTAAATTCGACATAAATAAAATAACATTAATAATCTAATATGCCCCAATTAAGGGGTAATGAGCCAATATTAGGGCTTAACACCAAACTTCGAAGCGAGGGATCTGCCTCCACGTGTCTTCTTGCTTTGGATGGCTCGGATAATTTTGGGAGTTCGGGCTTCGGTTCTTCGGGAACTTGGTGTATTTCTCATTTCAAAACCCCCAAAGAAAAACTCCTGAAGTGACGGATCTGATGATGCGTGGCTATTGGATTCGTACGACCAAGATCCACTTCGGGACCTTTATCATTTCGAGGCTTCTGGAGGCACTTCTGCTAATATCAACGAACCCCTATTGATTTTGAGATCAACATTCCACAATTGCTTCAATAGTCTGGGCTTCGGCTCTTTGGGAATTTTACACACTTCTCACTTCAAAACTCCCGAAGCTCATTTCCCCAAACACTTGGATCGGATGCCACCTTTCCCCTCAAGATCAACGACTCATGATCACTTTGGGCCTTGGGACTTTGGACCTTTTACTCTGGCACTATACTTCACACAATTTTGGAATTCTGAATGCCTATGAGCCACTAATCTGAGCTGCTCTTGGAATCTCTGCCGCTGAAAGATTAAAACTATCTGTTGCTTGCGTTTTAGGCCTGAAATGGACTGTTATTAAAGTTGTGCTTTGTGTCCATCGATACGGCCTGCGTGAACAAGGATTTGGACATCCTACGACCCTTTGACAAGTTTATGTGATAACATGTTCAAGAGGGTTTCCATTCTTACCTTCATAAAATATTGGTAGCAGGTCATGCCATTCATCAACTAGAGGCACGAGATGTGGATAACCAGCTATGGATGAGAAATTGAATGGGAAAAACCTCTTGGCTAGGATAGCCTCCATAGCCATTTGATTTGTCTCCTTTCGATGGAGTCACCAATAGTTTTTTCATAGTGGAGTCGCGAATAGATTTTCAAACAGTGGAGTTGCCATGGTGAAACATAGGCAGTCAGAACAATGTGTCCAGCTTCAGTTCACCATCTGAAACCGGATCTATTCATTGTCTTTCTCCCAGGGAAGATATCTTCACTTTCGTCCCCGACAATAGTGCCATGAATGTTAGCACTAAGACTCACCCTCCGACTGCAAGAGGATAAGCCCAGTACCCATCAAAATGTTTTTGGATTAAAAGGGTGTGAGTGGGTGAGTCAGCGAGACTTTAAATAAAGGAAAGAAAATGGAGATCACTACGGATCAGTGATAGACCATTGGGATATGGAGTCATAAAAAGTCTTCTCAATGAAGTCATTTAAGCTCCCTATCAGACAAAAGGATTTAAGTGGTTATGGGAAGAAAGAAAATAGAAAGTGTATGAATGATAAACCATAAAAGTGGGCAAGATGACAACAGATCCTCCACTGCCTCAAGAATCTAGAAATCAGAGGGTTTACAGTGATCCAGACAGGAATAAACATAAAACATCTATTGAACCATGAAATATGGGCAAGATGACAATAGATCCTCCACTACCTCAGGAATCCATAAATTAGAGAGATTACATCTAGACAAGAAAGAGGAACATAAAATGTCTATTGAACCATGAACGATGGGAAAGATGACAACAGATCCTCCACCACATCAGGAATCCATAAATCAGAGAGATTGCATCCAGACAAGAAAGAGGAGAAAAAAATGTCTGTTGAAACATGAAATATGGGAAATATGACAAGAGATCCTCCATCGCCTCAGGAATCCATAAATCAGAGAGATTACATCCAGACAAGAAACAAAAACAGAAAATGAAAAATAAGAAGACGGTGTGATATAACAACTTAAAGGAATCTTCATTAACATAACAATTTAAAATCTAGGCCCTCAAGCTTACAACATAACAATCAAAGGGTGTTCCCTTAGATTGTTTCTAGTTAATGACCAACATGCAGTGGGGAGGAATAATAGACCATTAATGTATTAATACATAATTAGTGTATTAATTAATTTACATTATTAATATATAAGTTAAGATATTAATTTACTAATTAAAATATTAATGTATTAATTAATTGAATGTTAATTAATGTGTTAATTAGTTATTAAATTAATGTAAGGTATAAAATAAAATATTAATACATTGCATTAATAGATTAACGTATATTGTAATGTATTAATTAATACATTAAAACATTTTTTTTCCTCAAAAAAAATCATAATTCTATTCATCCGTAGAGAACCAAATTACATTTTGTAGGTGTTGAAAGCACATGCCGAATACTTGGGAAAACTAAGAGAAGTGTTAGTAGCTAGAATTGGACCAAAGTAAAAAACCACAAAAGATTAACCAAATAAGGAGCTCAGAATAGACCCAAAAGATGCAGAAAAAGGCAAGAGGCCTCAAGAAAGCACAACCTATAACACGACAGAAAAGTAAATTGAAGAGGACCTGGATGGACCAGGCCAGAGAAGAAAAAATCCCCTTCAATAACAGGATCCAAAGGAACCACAAGAGAGACTGCTTCCATAGAGAAGGAATACCAAAATCCGCACGCCCAAGACGGACCTCAAAGCATTGACCCCAGCAACAAAAAATTAGTATTGCACGCCCCAGAGATGGACCTCAAAGCTCTGAAATAGACCCCACCATAAAGAAGAAGAATACTCAAGAAACCACTCCACATCACAGACCAGAAGGGGATGCAAGGGATCCTGGACACCAAGACCACCAAGAAGGCCCTCACAATGCATCAAGCCCTAAACAAACCAGCAGGGATGGATTGGTGAGAGCCAAACCCTCAGAAATATTCAAGTAAACGCCTCCACACACACTAGAGGCTAAAGAGAAAGAGGACAAAGAATACCATATCCATGCCCAGAGTAAGCCGCCATGAGACACCCATCAGGAGTATCCAAAAACCCGGACTGCAACACATTAGAACCAAATCCTCACCCAGATCTATCCTCCACGGACCAAGAAAGAAAGGGCATGATCTAGTCAGTGAGAAGATATGAAGAGAAAGACCACAAAAACACCGGTCGGCTCAACTGAAGATAGAATGGGGCCTCATCAGTCAAGAGGCCAGATCAAGAAGTTTAAAATGGAGTCTACAGCAAGACTCGTGACCTCCAAAAGAAATGCAACCAACCAAGAGTAAAAATATGTCGAGAGGTGTTGAGTCTCCATTTTGACACTTCTAATGCCCTATATTACCCTCTATCTGAGCCTATTCTACCTATTCTATGAGTTTATACTTGAATGCTTCCTCCATAAATCCACTTAGTGACCTTGCATAGAGAGGTAACTTATGTTAAGGCATGGTGTGTTTAGTTTTCTTGAGTTAAAAACGATTAAATGTTTGATTTTATAGGATCCTAATCATTTGAATCTTAAGTAGCATTGATCTAGTACTTCCTAGGTTCCTAATCCAGTACCATCACCTATCATGCGCCTAATCGGGTACTCAGGATTGTGACTGTGTGTATTTCAGTACTAAATAGCTACCTACGGGATTTTGGTACCAACATTCTGGTACTGGATTTTCTCCTCGATTTTCAGGATGATGACGATGAATCTCAAACTTTGAGGACATGGGTTTTTTCCAGAGAAGTGTTTTCATTAATTATTTTAAGCCAGAATCCAAATATCTTGCACGTATGGACCTCCATCTCAGGGGGAACGATTCATCCTAAATTATTGCCAATTTTCCAGAAATTTTAGGATCATGCCCAAATTCGTGGGAACTACATTTACTTGATTATTTAATGGTTGTAATCAAAATCCATTGATGGAAAATGGTTTTTATTTGGATTGTATTTTCTAGATCCAAATTTTTAAGGTAAAAATCATATAAATTGAGTGATGGCTCTAAGCCAAAAGAGAGGAATTAGTATGCTAAAAATTGGATTTCTGAACCAACTCTTTTTGTAAATTCATTTGTTGAAGATCAATGGAAGTTTGAATTCAATGATTTTGTGTGTCTCTTAGAATTTATCATCTTCTGATCTAAAATATTCCATGTTGGCATCGACAAGGGCCACCGATCCATCTTGGTAAGCTCGTTGTAAATTATTAATATAGATTTCTATTTTATGTACTTGTTGTTTTGATTTCATTTCTGATTTCACTATTAGAATTGATTGCAAAGTGTGGAAGAACAGGAATAGTTGGGAGTCCATCATTCGCATTATATAAGCCATCAAATGGAAAATCTCATTAAGACTTATGTTTCCTGTGTAGAAATGAAATAATTTTCTAGAATTGCAAGATTGTAAGATTGTATTAAATTTATGTTTGTGATGCATCAATTGATTTTGAGGAGTGTGCAGAATTAGATAAGAATTTATTGCAAGTTTGAAGTGAGTTGTTACAAGAAACGAGATCAGAATCCATCTCTCACCTTCATGCACCATTTAATAAAGCCTTTCAATTATATTGACTATTTTTTGTACTACACAGGTTTGATTGGAGTGAATAGAGTTGTGACTGTTTTTTGTTTAAGAGTGAATTGTTGATTATCATTTTCTATTGCTACAGGGAACAAGATCTGATTTCATCTCTTCTTTTCACGATCCTATAATGAACAGATATGTTATGTGAACAAGAACCTTTTCAATTGAGTGTTTTCTTGAGCGTTTTACTATGAGCTTTATCTTCTATTATACTTGAAGTGTGCCCAGATTTGCTTGTTAGTTGTTGTTAAGGATAGTAGCTACAGATAACAAATTCAAATTCCATATTTCCACTTCATGAGCTTGTAAATGGACAAGGCATTATCTGAGAAAAATCTTTTGAGTGCATGATTGCAAGTTTTGGTTTCAAATTTCTGAATTGTGTGAAGAGTGTTATCTTTGAAAACAGAGTATTTTGTTATTGATGGTTTTCTTATCTAATTTATACTAAACAAACATAGGAACCTATCTGTTATCGGCACATATAGTGCATCAAATCTACTGATTACGAATCCCGGTTGATAATTTATGTTTGGTAATATATTATGCAAATAATTGCACCAACATTTTGGCGCCGTTGTCGGGGAGTTGTAAACGGTAATAGGTAGTCTTTGGATTAGATTTTGAATTGGTTTTAAGGATGACATAAGGGCGGAGAGAAAACGGTAATACGTGCGGGAAAATCCCACGCATCCACTTTGGTGGGGTTGCTCCAAAGTTAGGTTGTCCTCTCTTCTTTTAATGCAAGTGTGTTTTTATTTATGAAAATTTAGTTTTATTTATGATAAGATAACTTGTGTGAACCGATAACCTAGTGACAGAAGGGTCCCAGTAACCCAAGGAGTTCAAGTTTGGTGTGTTTTATTTTTGCAAATAGTTTTAAAATTCAAATCTTTGATGATAAATCATTTTGGGGGTGTTGTAAGAACCCTCGAGTACTAATTTGTGTTGCGAGACAGGGATCATCAACCAGCTAGAGTAATTGAAGGATGATCAAGAGCTTGAAGTATGTCCCTCCAAGAAATTTCTCACATTCTAGCAGCAGCTGGGATATGCGCCTCTCAGGAAGAGCATATCTTGACAACATTCAAGAATTTAGTTGTCTCTCCACAAGAAGATTTAGAAGTCCCTTCAGATTCCTATTGTCAATTTGTTGAGGAGACTCAAGAATCATGGATAGAAACCATTGGAACCTAATATTGAGGATTTATTAGCATGCCTCACAGCAGATCCTGTATGTACTCCAAAGACCAATCATCTTGAAGAAGATAATATGTGTAGCATGGAAAAGGATGACATGTTGTGTGACCTAAACAAAGAAGAGAAATGAGAATATATTGATCCTATTGAAAGATGGTTTCAATTAGTTATTAGGTCACACCACTCTTTTATTTTTCATTATTTCTTGATCTCATCATCAAAGCAGTTGGTCCTTCATACTCTGGTATGCATTAAAGTTTATCTTTTAAACTCGAGTATGGATATATTTCTAACCCTGTTACACACATGGATTCACTGGAAGTATTCCTATACCTAAAAGACATTTTCTTTTGTTCAACTAGAGTAGGATAGATAAAAAAATAAATGTTGCACATAAGTGCAATACAACATATCTGTCATACTTTTCATAAATGGGAATGTCAAAAGTCAATAAAGAAATCGGTTTCAGATCTTTTGTTCCTATAGTAGATTTCTTTTTAAGTTATGATAATTTTGTTTGGAATCTTATGATAAGGGAATCTCTTCATCCTCCGAATGCACACATGATACTAGAAGGGTTTCAAAAGCGGAGAAGGAATCCTTGTCAACAAAAGATAACACTTAAGGGAGTGCTTCATCACCTATTTCTTCAAATTTCTTCTTTTTCCTTAAGTTGTTAAAAATGATGCATTCGTGCTTTATCATTACCTATCTATTTTAGGACCACTACTTCACAAAAAATGATTAATTAAGTGATATTTTTAATAGCAGTTGAAACTGAATGTTAATTCCAAACTATTTTATTCATAGCTAATAATTCAACTTTTGACATTTTCCCTAAATTTTCTGTTTTTAAGCATGAATAAAAATCTAGTTTTAATTAGTTCTATTGGTTTGTTTTTAGTAGATGTTTGCAACCCTATGAGCATCCCCTTTTTAGTGTCTCACATTGTTTTCATGAGGCCATGCAAAACCTCAACCATGGGGGAGTGGTTGTTGAGACAATAGTAGTTAGGATTATTATTTTTGTAATAAAAAGGAAGGCCAACAAGAGCAGTGATCATCCTGTTTCCAAAAGAGGAGGGTTCTAAATCTCAACATATGGTCATCCCATTACAAAATACCCTCTTATTATAGATCTTGGAGCCCAGTCACCAAATTCTTTTTGCATTATTCCAATGCAAACTCAGAATTCCTAAGTGTTGGTATTTGTTCCATCTACATGATTTTTCAGTTGAATCAGATCACAGAACATCGACCACTTCTACAAGGCACTGCCACCAGGTACTGTGTCAAAATATCTTCAAGCACCAGAATACAATGTTCACCTCTGTGCTTATCCTATACCAATGATCGCCTTTGTGTTCATCTGGTACCAATGGTCATTGTTGCGCTATTTCGGTACTGAACCAACTTGATGTGCCCATCTGATACCAATGGTCATTCTTGCACTCATTTGGTACTAAAGAAGGAACCCTGTGCTATTTCGGTATTGACCATAAATTTGCACTAAAGTGATACAGTACTCAGGTAATCCGGTACTGGTAATGAGGTGTTGGTAGTCCTTATCCTATATTCGATTTTTTTTGTTGCTCGATTTAAATGCTTCAAGTAATAGGACGTATAAAATCAACATTTTTTCGTTTTATTAAGGAATTAGACTAATTATGCAGTAAGAATATGGTTACTCTCAATTATTGCATGCTCCCTACCTTGAAATTTTGTAATCCCTCCTATAGAAATCATTCATCCCCCCGCTCTGTTCTGGTACTGCTCTGTTCCGGTACTATCCTATTCCGATACTATATATTACGGTACTGCAGAAACATGTTCGGATACCAATTACTCATTTGATATTGATTCCAAGGTAATATGATCTTTGTCCTGTTCTTAATATCGTTTTCACTTCAGGTAATTGGAGGTATGGGCTAATCTTTTCATGTTCTCTCTATCAAGGATCATTTAAGTGTTGTGTTAAATTGTTTTTACTCTCATGTGCATCCTCCTCCTACATTTCTACACTCAACCCTAAATGAATCATCCTTTCTATCCTTTAAGAAGATATTTCCACATTTAGCTCGATATGATAATAGTTTCACTTGTCTTATTACCTCATCATTTTGAAAAAGTGATTGCTAATTGAAATATCCATTGAAAAGTGGTGACACCATTATGTATAATACTAACCTAGTTGATTCAACAAGTTATTATCCAAGTTTATCTTTACAAGTTTCTCTTGGGAGGTATTGATGAAAACCTCATGTGGTGGACCACCCTTGCAAAACCTCAATGAACTTTCATAAGAACCCTAATAGGATTAACTAGAGGGACCTCTTAGTCATTATCCGAGATGTTCCATTATATATTGAATAGATGAGATTTAAGTTGAATGTGGATGATGTCACCCTTGGGATAATTGCAAAAAATTAATTATGTGCCTAATAACTCTAAAACACTCCCATACCACCTGCCTTCCTTATACTCTAAAATTTTCAGTGAACAGTATACATCATTCTAAATCTTTTGAGTAATATAATAAAAAGGAAGTATCAGGAAATACAAGTAAACTCGTCAGGGTACTGAATAGGCCTGCTGGCAGCGGGGCCATGCTTGTATGGTACTAAGGTAAACCCATCGGGGTACTAAACAGGCCTGCTGGCAGCGAGGCTATGCCGGGTAAAGGGAGTTGAAAAACATAATGTGGTACACCTAAAACTGAAAAAAAAAACCTTGGGTCTCATTCTGAAGAAATCATTATCAAATCAAGGCTAGTAGATGACTTTTATATCTCTCAGATGATGTTATTAAGAACCTTCAAGTATCAACTTTAAAGTTCTATATTTAAACAAATAGGTTTGCATGAGAAGTGGGACCCTCAGTATGTGTAATTCACCTTACCTAAGCAAGAAGAGCTTCATCTCTAAAAACTTGGATAAGAAACGAGTTAATCATCTTGGGATGTATTCTTTTAAGTGTTCCTCTCTTCAAATGAGATCTAAACTATGTTATATAACTTTTATTTTAAAGGTAATATAGTCGGGGGGGGATATTAGTCAAATTCATTATGAAAACTCTCAGCCACTATCCTATAATCATATTAGAGTCACAGCCACCCCTTTCTACTAATTTGATCAAAAAAAGATTGGATAAGACTTAACGCCAAGTCACTAACAGATCTAATCTATTACTCATGACTCCACTTTTCCATCATAACTACTTTGCCATGTGTCAGAGGTGTGAAGCATAAGCCAGGAAGTTTATATTGTATAGAAGGAACTTAGGATATGAAGAAGGGTGGAACATTGGGGAATGCTTGATCGAGTGAGTACCATCAATTTTGAAAATTTTGAAGATCATTGTTGCATGAGGACATGCAATGACTTAAGCATGGGGTATGTTGAGTCTCCATTTTGATACTTCTAATGCCCTATATTACCCTCTATATGAGCCTATTCTTCCTATTCTATGAGTGTATACTTGACCGTTTCCTCCATAAATCCACTTAGTGACCTTGTCCATGTGCATAGAGAGGTAACTTATGTTAAGGCATGGTGTGTTTAGTATTCTTGAGTTAAAAAGAATAAATGTTTGATTTTATAGGATCMCAATCATTTGACTCTTAAGAAGAATTGATCTGGTACTTCCTGGGTTCCTAATCCAGTACCAACACCTTTCATGCACCTAATCCGGTACTCAGGATTGTGACTGTGTGTATTCTGGTACTAAACAACTACCTATAGGATTTTGGTACCATCATTCTGGTACTGGATTTTCTCCTCGATTTTCGAGCCGACGACGATGAATCAAAACATTTGGGGACATGGGTTTTGTCCAGAGAAGTGTTTTCATTCAGAAACTTGAGACAGAATCCCAATATCTTGCATGTATGGACCTCCATATCAGGGGGAACGATCCGTCCTAAATTATTGCCATTTTTTGAGAAATTCTAGGATCATGCCTAGATTTGTGGGAACTGCATTTCCTTGATTATTTAATGGTTGTACTCGACCTCCATTGATGGAAAATGGTTTTTATTTGGATTTTATTGTCTAGATACAAATTTGTAATGTAAAAATCATATAAATTGAGTGATGGCTCTTAGCCAAAAGAGAGGAATTAGTATGCTGAAAATTGGATTTCTAAACCAACTCTTTTTGTAAATTCATTTGTTGAAGATCAATGGAAGTTTGAATTCAATGATGTTCTGTGTCTCTTATCATTTATCATCTTCTTATCTAAAATCTTCCATGTTGGCATCGGCAAGGGCCACCGATCCATCTTGGTAAGCTCGTTGTAAATTATTAGTATAGATTTCTATTTTTTGTACTTGTTGTTTTGATTTCATTTCTGATTTCACTATTATAATTGATTGCAAAGTGTGGCAGCAGAGGAACAATTTGGAGTCCATAATTCCCATTACATAATCCATCAAATGGAACATCTCATTAATACTTATGTTTCATGTGTACAAATGAAGTAATTTTCCAGAATTGCAAGATTGTAAGATTGTATTAAATTTATGTTTGTGATGCATCAATTGATTTTGAAGAGTGTGTAGAATTAGATAAGAATTTCTTGCAAGTTTGAAGTGAATTGTTATAGGAAATGAGATCAGACTTCATCTCTCACCTTCATGCACCATTTAATGAAGTCTCTCAATTATATTGACTATTTTTTGTACTACACAGGTTTGATTGGAGTGAATAGAGTTGTAATTGTTTTTTGTTTAAGAGTGAATTGTTGATTATCATTTTCAATTTCTACAGGGAACAACATCTGATTTCATCTCTTCTTTTCACGAGCCTATAATGAATAGATTTGTTATGTGAGGAAGAGCCTTTTCAATTGAGTGTTTGCTTGAGCGTTTTACTATGAGCTTTATCTTCTGTTATTGTTGAAGTGTGCCTAGATTTTCTTGTTAGTTGTTGTTAAGAATAGTAGCTACAGATAACAGATTCAAAGTCCATATTTCCACTTCATGAGCTTGTAAATGGACAAGGCATTATCTAAGAAAAATATTTTGAGTGCATGATTGCAAGTTTTTCTTTCTAATTTTTGAATTGTGTGGAGTGTTATCTTTGAAAACAGAGTATTTTGTTATTGATGGTTTTCTTATATAAGTTATACTAAACAGATATAGGAACCTATTTGTTATCGGCACAAATAATGCATCAACTCTAATGATTACGAATCCCGGTTGATAATTTATGTTTGGTAATATATTATGCAAATAATTGCACCAACAAGAGGCTTCAAGACAAACAGGTCCACCCACTGGAAATCATATCTAGCTTCCTGAAGCAACAGATCCGCTCTGAAAATGCCAAAGAACCCCAAAAAGTGGTTGCACGAAGCCCCGACACCTACAAAACTACTGAAAAAAATTCCAGTGATCGAAACCAGAGCAGGACCGAGGCCTCATTTTCCCCACTTCTACCGAGAAGGGGATTACAATCACGAAAATGCCACAGAAAGGGAGGGGGGTCTGCGGCTGAGGAAACCCTAGCCGCAGACCCCTCCATCACTAATTTGATTTAAAACATTAATAAAGTATTAACACATTAACAAAATGGTAATAGATTTTTAAAGTATTGATACATTAATACATTACTAATTAATGTTGAAATGTACACTTGACACTGAGAGGGGGCGATGAATTAGTGTCTGGAAATTTTGGTTGTTTTTCACACTTTCATAGATTAACTGAATTAACTGAAGAGATATGCAATTCAAATAATTATTCATAAAAATCTAAAACAAAAACTATATGAAGTAGATATAATATCTTTCTTTTATTTATTTAACTTGTATGAATACATATAAAATCAATCCTTTAATATCTTCGACTTCAACTGAATATGAGATATCCAACTCTATTGATACAAGACCCAACTTGTAGTTCTCATATCCAACTAAGAAATGAGGAATCCAACCCTCATAACAATACCTCTCTCTCTCTCTCTCTCTCTCTCTCTCTCTCTCTCTCTCACACACACACACACACACACACACACACACACACACACACACATATAATCCACCAAGATTGTTCGAATTATTGATCGTGTGTTGTCATTGATGAGAACATGAGTCCAACATGTATAGTAATCAGAAGGAAAGGAAGATCACCTTGGGGAAGAGGAAAATAACCTTGTGGTAGAAGAAATTCATGATCAGTGTTGATCACGATAGGATAAACAATGATTCTATGATTCTAAAGCTCGGGAGAGGTAGCATGAAGACAATCCATGTACAAAAGGAGTAACAAATCACAAGGAATTAAGAGCTAAGGAGGGTTAGCGACTAAAGATCAATGTATAAAATAATGCACAAACAACTATTAAATTCTCAGGGGAAATAATGATGAACACATCAGAAGCAAGAACATTAATCGAAGCTCAAAAGAGATGATGCATAAGAGTCATTCATTCTTATTTCGAGACTATCTAGGATCGTTAGATCGAGGTGAAGTCAAAGGTTGGGAAAGATTAAAATCTCAACCGTCAGATCTAAAATAGGAGCTTTGGATGGTTTCCCATCCGTTAGATCAATATTTGATCTAGAGTTAAGTATTAGTCATCGATCTGGAATGGAAAAGTTGAAATGTCATATCATAAGGTGGTTAACTCCGACGTTGACCACTCCAACGAAAAGGAGTCTATAATAGGTAAAATTACCCTAAAAATTAGGGTTTCCTCATAAACCCTAGTCTTGGTAGCCATGAAACTGAAGCTGGAACTAGAATAACACTCTTTGGTAAGTACCAAAAAAAATTCCTTGAAAAGTTTTATCTTTTATTATATTTTTCAAGCACAGAATGACACCCAATACCAAGCTTGATGAGAAGATTGAAGGTGTTGATAACTTACGAGCATGGAAGTACAGAGTGATGATCATTCTAGAAGAGAATGGTCTAGAAGATTTTGTAAAAGAAGAAGTTCCAGAACCTGATGAAGATGAGGCCAAGGAAAAACACAAGAACAGCTTGGTCAAGGAGAAGAGAATCATTGTAGATTCCATCAAGGATCACCTGATCCCTCACATATCATCTTTAACAAAACCCAAGCAGATGTTTGATGCCCTATCCATATTGTATGAAGGCAAGAAGATCAATCAAAAGATGACCTTGAGAACACAACTAAAGAGTGTGAAGATGTAGAACTTAGAACTATTCAATCATACTTCACAAGGGTATCATAGATTAAAGAGAAACTTGAAGCCAATGGAGACAATGTAGAATAATCTGAACTCATTATGACCACCTTGAATGGTCTCCCAATATTATGGGAACCTTTCATTCAAGGAATATGTTCTAGAAGGAAGCTTACAAAGTTCAACAGATTGTGGGACGATTGTACTCAGGAAGGAGCAAGGATAGCAACACAAGAAGAAAAACTAGATGATGATGATGATGATCAATCCTTAGCATCACATGCAGAAAAAGGAAAGAGTAAGAAAGATGGTCATTCCCATTGCCACAAGAAGTCACACAAATATCACAAGGGCCAAAAATACTACTCTAATGTTAGATGCTTCATTTGTAAAAAATTGGAACACATTGCAAGGTTTTGTCCCAACTCCAAAGATAATGTCAAAAAAGGAAAGTATAAGAGACATCACGCTCATGCCATAGAAGATGATGAACATGATCAGAAGAGAGCTAAATTAGTTGAGTTAAGTGAAGAGTATGTTTTAATTTCATCTCTTACCAGATCATTCACCCATGGAAGTGACACATGGCTCATTGATAGTGGTGCCTCCAAGAACATGACTGGATACAAGAACTCATTATAAAATATGATACAGAAGGATTCACCTCATAAGGTTAAATTAGGCGATGATTACCAGTACCCCATCAAAGGAGTAGAAAAAGAAGCCTACATATTGGATTCCAGAAAACCAATGAAGATGAAGGATGTGCTATATGTTCCTGGATTGAAGAAGAACCTCATTTCCATCTCAACACTAGATGAGAAAGGATTCAGAGTCACTTTTATAGATGGTGAAGCACTTATGTGGCCAAAAGGAAAAACCATTGATGATGCAGTAGTGATTGGTGTCCAAGAGGGAGGCCTGTATAAATTGAAGGGACACTCAAATTCAACACTTGTACATAATACAGTGACTCTGTGTGAACTATGGCATAGGATATTCGCTCATCTACACTACAATGCATTACCGATTGTAAGAAAGATGGTGATAGGTTAACTAGAGATTTGGGTAAACCATGAAGGAATATGCAAGGGATGCGCACAAGGGAAGAATGTGAAGAACCCATTTCGAAATAGCAACAACAAAGAAAAGGGAGCACTGGACATAGTACACTTAGATGTATGTGGACCAATGTTAGCAAACTCATTAAGAGGGTATCTATACTATGTCCCATTCATTGATCATTACTCACGTAAAACCTGAATTTATTTCTTGAAAAATAAAAGTGATGTATTTAACAAATTCAAAGAATTCAAAGCTCTTGTACAAAATCTCTCTGAAAGAAAAATAAAGACTTTGAGGTCAGATAATGGAGGAGAATTTACATCCAATGAATTCAAGACATTCTCTAAAGAAGTTGGGATTAAGAGGGAGCTCTCTACTCCCTCCAATCCTCAGCAGAATGGTGTGGTAGAAAGAAAGAAAAAAACAAACAATATTATCAACTTAACGAGAACTTTCTCGAGTTCTCATTTTTTCAAGGGTCACATTTTCTACCTCGTTTTTAAAAATGGAGCTACCGGTAGCAGCCCCTCTCTTTTTAGGTGGTATTTTCAATGGTGTTTTTAGTCATTTTTCCATACTTCTTTTAATCTTAAAAATAAATTTTACCATTTACTTTTTTGAAATTAAGATTTTTCGTATAATTGTGTCTCAATTAATTTATAGTTCCACACTTCTAAAATATAGTGGAAAACATCATTTTGAACAAATTGTTTACCTTTACTTCAATACAAAAAAAAAATTGTAATTAAATAACAGTATTTTTTAATATTTAAAAAATATATATTATTTTATTTTATTTTTATAAATTAAAAACTAAAAAAACTAAGGAAAAGAAAACAATTGAAA
>JASDQU010033746.1:11163-21403 GCA_032191745.1 Picea mariana | reverse complement strand
CAATACATAGATACAATGTGCCTACCTTCTCTCCTTTCGCTATCACCAATGATCCTTTGATGACCTTCCACGTCTTATCTGTGAATATGGATATAAAACCTTCACTTGCCAACTGCCCTGTTGAAATCAGATTTTTTCTTAAATCTGGAACATGTTTTACCTCTTTCAACAACCATTGGTTTCCATTTCGTTGCTTTATTTTTACCTTTCCCATTCCAACAATTTTGCATGGATTATTATCACCCAAATGAACCTGTCCAAAATCACCTTGAACATAATCTAGAAAATGTTTCCTATGGGGTGTGGCATGAAATGAAGCTCCTGAATCTACTACCCAAGACTCATAAATATTATCTACAAAAAGAATCAAAGCATCTTGTAACACATCACCTGTTACATTTGCTTCCTAATTTCTCTCCTGTTGTCGATCTCTTTGTTTCTTTGGAGCTCTGCAGTCTTTCTTTAGATGTCCTTTCTTCCCACAATTCCAGCACTCTATCTTTCCAAGTCTAGATTTGGATCTGCCCTTCCTAGAATTTCCGCGATTTCCTGAGCCCTTTCCTCTATCCTTTTGTCTACCCCTGTTCTCCATGTTCAATGCATTTCCTGATGTCCCACCTGTGCTTTTCCGTCGCATTTCCTCACTAAGGATAACACCAACAACATCATCAAATTTTAAAGTATTTGAACCAGATACAGAATTACTTACAGCCATGACCAAGCCATTCCAGCTTTCTGGCAATGAGCACAAGATTAGAAGAGCCCTAACCTCATCATCAAAGTCCAGTTTTACAGAACTTAGTTGATTAGTAACCGTATTAAATTCATTTAAATGATCTGCAACAGACCCACCTTATGACATCTTCATATTAAATAATCTCTTCATTAGAAATACCTTATTTGATGCCGAGGGTTTTTCATACAATTTGGCCAATGCATCCATCAAACCCTTCGTTGTCTTTTCTTTCGAAATATTGAAAGCCACCGACTCTTCCAGGCTCAGCCGTATCGTTCCTAGAGCCTTTCTGTCCAGAATCTCCCATTCTTCGTCCTTCATGGCCACCGGCTTCTTTGCTACTCCACTCAATGGTAGGAATAGATCCTTCCGATATAAATAGTCTTCCATCTGCATCTTCCATAACTGGTAGTTTTGGCCATTAAATTTCTCAACCCTAAACTTTCCATCTTCTGACATTGCTCCCACTCAAACCAGGAACCCTCTTTTCCTGCGAGTTACCTTACGCTCTGATACCTGTTGTTAGAAAAACAGGACCGCGAAGCAATAAAATAAAACAAATGCAGAAACAAAACACAGAAGATACACAATACAAGAGAGACACAGATTTACGTGGTTCACCCAGTGTGGGCTACGTCCACCAGAGAAATTGCTAGGTCCTTGCTTTATTATTATCCAGCAAATGAAGGGATACAACCTACAGCAAAACCCGTTGTAACTTCCTCTTCTTTCTCTCACAATCTCCTCTCTCAGAATACAATATTCACCATCATCCATAGCCGCAATACATTTCCCTCATAAAAGAGGGTTTCCTTCTAAGGAAAAAAACCCTAACATAATCTCTACCGTTAGATCTGCGACCTTATAATGAACGGTCCAGATTTACAATGAAATTACAATATACTTTTATAAGGCAATTTTTTCTTCGGGGGCTTCGCCCCCAAACCCCCTAGCCAGGGGGATGGACCCCCCGGACCCCGCAGAGGGGGTACCCTCCCTCTGCACTCCCCCGCGTGGAAGAGTGTACATACTTCTGGGGTGTAAATACTTCATGGGGTATAAACATGGCTGAAAGAAAGGACCTCTGAATCAGGAAGATAATCAGGCTCCACAACCAACAACTTGCTACATAATTCAAGATGAAGTACGTAGGCATGATGCAATACTTCTTAGGTCTGGAGGTATAGCAAACACCATATGGGTTTTTCCTTAACCAAGAAAAATATGCAGTGGAGATCCTGAAGAGGTTCAGTATGTTGGACTATAAGGCCATATCTACACCGATGGTGGCGAACTTGAAGTTGCTATGTGATACAACTTCAGAGGCAGTGGATGCCACCATATACAGGAAGATGATTGGTTTTTGGATGCACTTGACGAACACTAGGCCAGACATGTTTTGCGGTGAACACATTGAGTCAGTACATGGTTGACCCTAGACATGTTCACATGATTGTAGAAAAACATGTGATGAGGTACCTGAAGGGTACAATTGATTATGGACTTAGATATACCTTGGATCATGAGATAAGATTGCAGGGACACACACATTCAGATTGGGAAGGCATTGTCACAGACTGAAAGAGTACATATGGATGTTGCTTCACTTTGGGATCAGTTGTGATCTCATGGATCAATAGGAAGAAGACTTGTGTGGTGCTCAGTTCTGCAGACAGAGTATTTAGTAGTGTTTTCAGCTTGTGGCGAAGCAGTGTGGCTTCAGAAGTTTATTACATGATTATTTGATATCGAGTTGGAGGCGAATTGTATCCTTTGTGACAACAAGAGTTGCATAAATTTGTCAGAAAACTTAGTGTGTCATGACAGGTCTAAGCATATCGAGATCAAGTACCATTATATCCGAGAGATGGTACATAAGGGAGCAGTGAAGCTCCAATATGTTCCTACCTACGAGCTAGTAGGAGACATATTGACTAAGCCTCTATCGAGAGTGAAGCTTGAGTACTTAAGAGACAAGCTTGGTGTGGTCCAGAGGAACTTTTCCTCATGAGAGGTAGTGATGTGTTACAGATGCAACTCCAGGTGCAACATAGTGTGGTGCAGTAACAACAAGTTCATGTTCAGGCACTGACTGTGGAACCAATCATCCTGACCTTGCATAAGGTCAGAAAACATGGATCCTTCGGGGAGGGTGTGTGTTCCCATCTTCAAGAAGTGTGAATCATGAATCCTTCTGGGAGGGTGTATTTCCTTGACAGTTGGAGGACCAACCTATGTGGTTGGAGGATGACTAGTCTAAGGCTAGTGGTCGGACTCTGGGCCAGGCAATTCCTATCCTAGGGCTAGATGGGTAGTGTGTGTGCACTAAATATCCTAACCCTCGTGGTTAGATTCCTGGTCTATGTGGGGCTAGAGGACTGGTGTGCCAACTAGGGGACTAGCCTAGGGCTAATGGCCAGACTTTAGGCCAGAGAGTTCCTGGCAAAATCTAGATGCCCAACATTGTGTGAGCTGGAAGAAATCCCTGCCATGGTTGTTGAGATGTTGGTAATGTACTAGATGCATGTTATACAGTTGGAAAACTTCCTATGACATATAGATTCATGCAAATACAACAAGGAAATGACCAGGTGTACAGAAGCACAAAAGCAGTGATGATGATCGTTTCAAGAAGAATACCTTCCTCGCTAAGAGGGAGTGTTAAATTTTTGAGTAGCAATGGAAGATATTCTTATTGTATTGTAATTATTCATGTCAACCATATTGCACCAAAGTAAAAAGGTCAAATCTATTTTATAATGTGTATTTTGTAAGTTCATCCCTATTATGTCCTCAAAAAGTGTCATGTCGGCTCAAACCTAATTTTATGTTGGCCAAACACTATTTATAAGAAAGGCTAGCACCTCATTTGGAATAACACACAACACAAGCTCTCTAATCAAGAAGAGAAGTGTGCAAGTCTTAGACGGAGGCACTACTGCAACAATGAGAAGTTTTGTGGAGGATCTTGGTATATCTCTTGAGTCTATTTTGGTTATGTGGTGTGATACTCTTCCTTAGTCAAGGGTTTGAGAAGGATCTTATGTTTTGTTAGTTCTCTCTTGGAGAGGGGCATTGTTCTTGGTTGTTGAATATATATAGAAGAATTTTTGTTGGGTTTTTCCCCTAAAGGGTTTTCCCAGGGTAAATATTGTGTATGTTGTGGATGTCATTCTATCAGTGATCCTTTATATGCAGTTATTGTGCTAATTGATTAAAATTTTAAGAACACTAATCTAGTTAACTGCTTAAGATGAAAATTCAACACTTTGAGGTGGTGCTTAGTACTTGAGGAACACTACGTTTTGTTGTAGCCATTCATCCACTACAATCGATACTTAGAACAATGTTTTAGCCAGTCACCATCTTCGCATTGTGGGGTGCTACTGAAGAAACTTACAATGTGAATGGGTTCCAAAATTTATAGTGCATCGAAGGGTCTAATGGAAGATAAAAAATGTAGTATGGATATGAAGGGTGCACTACTAGGTAGGAAGAGAGCAGGGG
Source organism: Picea mariana (assembly GCA_032191745.1). NCBI lineage: Eukaryota > Viridiplantae > Streptophyta > Pinopsida > Pinales > Pinaceae > Picea > Picea mariana. The sequence continues at coordinate 17,160 of JASDQU010033746.1, read as the reverse complement.
AAGTAGTGGGGCAGGCTTGAGGCGGAATATTATGGTGGGGATGGACATGATTTATACAAAGAAGGCGTATATTTACCAATTTGTATGGTCTTGTTGCTAAGCAATTGTTGTGGTATCCTATACCTAGGTCAAACACCTTTAATGCCCATTTGGCCCGACCAACTCAGACATATTCCTCATGGAGAACTACTTTGTCTCCTATCTCCTTGTATTGTTTCATTCCCTTGAAACTTTTGGCACCATCGATTCCTCCATTGAATATGTGTTCCATTTCCTTTGGTCCTCCCATTGCTACTAGAGACTCCCCCTTTCTTTGTATTGGGGCCTCTTGTACTGTCGACGTTGATGTGACATGCATCTTATTGACTAGTGCCACCATCTGTATATAGATGCAATATTTTGACCTCTTAGTCGTCCACTTGAATCCTTCCTAGGTTTCCTCCATGGTGGTGTATTCTAAACATTCTACGTTTAATTGGCAGTTTTCACTTGAATCCGATGATCTAAATCTAGGCAAAATCACAATTTTATGTTGTTTAGCTCTCATTTATGAACACATAATTGGATTCAATGTCCTGAAAAACCCTTAGGGCACTCATATTATACAGACTTAACCACTCAACATGATACTTATAATTCCATGGACTATTGTCCCTTCATTATACAAAGGGGTAACTCTAGSACATGGCAACACCTGTCAGAACCATCCATCATACGAATTCACTGGTAACATTAACTGACATCTGACTTGAAATTCGCTCATAGCCTATCTGGTGGCACAACTGATATGGGTCAAGTACTGTCCAACCTACCCATATCATGTAAAYTTCAAATATATACTATTTCCATCTATTAATCCTTGTACTTTCCAATCATATCTCTTGTCCAGTCACGCTTAGTTGACATCTTAGGATAGAGCGAGCATAATAAGCCCACACCAGACATTTTTATCCCCCATAGCAGGCATAATTGACTTCTTGATCGATACAATGTGGAAATAATAACCCTGTGATGGACATTTTTAGCCCCCTAGCTAACATAATTAAGGCCTAATTAGGTTCCAAATGCACCCATGAGATAAAAAAAAAAAATTGACATGGCAGTGCAATGCAATTGCCACAGTGGCAGGGAAGGGGGCAATGGTGGGTCATGATGGTGATGTCAACGTCACAGGATTGGTGGTCTTGAAAATCATTGAATACAAGTCGAACGTCCGATGAATACTGAACTATGTCGTAGGCCCGACGAACGTCAAGGGACCAAGAAAAAAATCACAGGAGCTTCATCTTGTTGACCAATATCGTATCGCGTTCATTCATAGAGGGGGTTTTAAAATTGTGAAAAATAGGGTCAATATATTGTAGGTGTTGGGGGGCGGGTGATGCAAGGTATGAGGGGGTTATAGGTACTAGGGGGTATAAAAAGGGGAATATGGTAAAAATAGGGGATATCTAGTAAAAACAAGGTTTTTTTTTATTGGAAATATGTATTGGGAGGGGGGTTCAACAAAAAGATTTTGGGATAAATTTTTCAATATCTACTGAAATTAGGGGTATTCTTTAATATTCCACGAACACGTGTGCTATGTCACAGGTTCACTAAGTGGATACCCCATGAAACAAATACAACGAAATTTTGAGAATTAGTGAGTAACATCTAATGGCAAGGTGGATTTTGTTTGTAACATCAGAACACCCTTTCGGACTTCAACACCATATGTAGTAGTGTGTCAATTTGATTTTTGAATGGTGCATCTTTCATAAAAGAATTTGAGAAATTCTTGGGATTTTATTGGAAGTCAAGAACTGAATGAGATCTACTCAACACTGAATATGCTTGATGTTACTCTTGATTTATTCTTAAGTTGGGAAAGACCTTGGAACTTAGGGCAAGGGGAGAAGGCCTTCGAACTTAAGACTAGATCATTCTTATATCTTGGGAAATTCAAAGATGTGACAAATATGCTATAGAATTGTATCCTAAGCCTCAGGTTTAGGGAGATAGGTCCATATAAAATTCCACTGGTGTCAAAAGATATTTCAAGAAACTAAGTGAGTCTTCTTCAATGTATGAAGAATGTAATGTGGCCATAATATTGGAATAGGCCCACTATGTAATTAAAAGGAAATAATGTGTCCACCGTGTAATTAAACGTTCAAATATTATAATAATAAGGGGTATTTGGCATAAGACCCCTAGGAATACTCTTGAGAAAGTATAAATACACATTAGCATCATTGTATTCGATGTGTTGAATTGTATTGTATTATAGCAAGCATATCTTGTGGAGTGATTCCTTCCATGAATATTTGATAGTGTTACCCTACCTTAAGGGTTCTTCTCTCTATATTCTTGTGTTTGTGTTGTTCATGGTGAATGTTTGGATATCTTTGTTGTTTAGAGTTTATTTTTTATGATTTGTGGTGGATTCTCTTATATCTTGAAAGTTTTACCACATATTCCAATTTCATGACAGGCCTGGGAATATCCATCACCAGAAAATGATGAATAAGAAAAACTCAGGAAAAAAGGCTTCCAGTCATTCTCAACACATGTATTTGTCTCATGATATCAATTTATAGTACATGGATTTGACCACCTCTAAATCTATAGCTCAATGACAACTCTTTAGTGGAGAATGACAACATCTATGCATTAGATAATGATGACAACTCATAAAAATGTGATCTCAAACTTTACCATTTAATCAAATTCTATATATTTTTCTTTTAATATTTTTATAAAAATAATTATGTGCAAATCCTATAATTTTTTTAACCTTCTTATTATTTCTCCTTTATTTTTTCAACTTAAAGGGTACTTAAGTGATAATAATTGATAATATTAGTAAGACTATTCACTTTATAACATTTGGTAACACAAATTATTTACAACATATATAATATCTATTGATATCATGTTTTAAAAAAATAAGATTTATATGATTTATGAAAAATCCATCATCTCAAATTAATTAAGAGATATCATGTTTTAAAAATACAAGATTTATATAATTTATGAAAGATCCACCATCTTAAATTAGTTGCCCTTGTGCCCTTCCCATTATGATTTCACTTATTTAAGATTCTTCTAATACGTAATAACAACTCTGTCCGTATTTGAAAACGTCCTAAACTAACAGGAGGCGGTCTCCATTCCGTCACCGTGCCCAATCAAACGAATTTTCACGACCTATTCTTCTTTATTAAGAATTTCTAAATTATATTTCAAGGATTAAATAAGTTTTGAAATCTGCGAAAGTTTTAAGGTACTTAGAACACAAGTAGAGGAGACAAATGTGTGAGATGAATTGCTTAGTATTCTAGTTTATTTGTTTATTTTTTAGTCTAATTTATTAATAGATAATTTGGTATTTATTTTTTAGTCTAATTTATTAATAGATAATTTAGTAAAGACAAAAGCTACATAATTTTGAAACAATCAATTAATGAGAAAATGAACAAAATAATCTAAACAATCAAAATTTTAAAGAACCAATGTAAAGATTACATAATCATGTTAGGGATTGATCATAAATAAGTAAAATTATAAATAAATTAAATAACAAATTGTTGTTAAAAAAATCCATTTCCCCAAAAGTATAAAAAAGTTTTCATGTTTATAATGTTGTAGATTTGAATACCAATTTAATACAAAGAAGAAAAAGGAGAGTAAGTTGAATACTTACTATGGCATTTTGTAAAAGAACCAAAGAACATTGTTAAAATGCTAGATGAATGAATTATTAATGTTATATGAAGTTACAAACATAACTAAAAAATTAAATATTGATTGGATTGATTTATTCACTTCCACACTATGTTTAAAATGACAAAATAAATTAAAAACTAAATATGATTGTATTGATCTATTCATTTCCACACTATGTTTAAAATGACAAAATAAAATTAAAAACTAACTATTCACTTCCACACTATGTTTAAAATGACAAAATAAAATTAAAAACTAAATATGATTGTATTGATCTATTCATTTCCACACTATGTTTAAAATGACAAAATAAAATTAAAAACTAACTGTTCACTTCCACACTATGTTTAAAATGACAAAATAAAATTAAAAACTAAACATCGATTGTATCGATTTATTCACTTCCACACGATGTTTAAAATAACAAAATAAAAAAGATTATTTTAACATTGATTGTATTGAACTATTCATTTCCACACATGTTTAAAATGACAAAATAAAATTAATTATTTTTAATGAAAAAGAAAGAACAATGTATTAATATGTGATTATTTTCCTCTGGTTCCAAAGATGCATACTTTTTTTTTTTTTTATGTTTATTTCAATTCACTCATGTCACTCTCTGTTAGAGTTTTTATGTTTATTTCAATTCACTCATGCCACTCTCTGTTAGAGTTTTTATGTTTATTTCAATTCACTTTTGGATAGTTGGCCTCATTTCCCTCTAGGCAGTCCAATTGTCTAATAGTTTTGGGATGAACATATGGTTTGTATCTTGGCTATGTGCATAGTATAATAGAAAAGTTTGCTTAGTTATAAAAAATAAAAAAATAATAATGACTATGAATTTAACAAATTTTGTATAATTTTTTAAATATAATTTACAAGTAAATTTAATTGAAATAAAAAAGTCTTTGAAAATACATATCTATATTTCAAGACTTTGACTTGTCACTCTATTATTATTGTGTATAAACAAAATATAACCATATAAAATAAAATAACTGACTATATATAAGATATCATATCTTTTAGTTTTGAATCCTTATTTCTTTACATTTAAAAGAAGACAAACTCTTATGTAATCAAAACAGTTGGATCATAAATGATTCTAGCCTTGATATATATTTAGAAAAAAAACTAGTACTTTGTGTTAATTATTACTTGAATCTAACAAAGAGGTTATACTTTCCTCAAGCCACCCACCTATCTAAACTCTAGAGTCTATACATTCACATTAAGTAAAGTCTATTGAGGTAGTTGATTTTGTGTCTGAAATATGACCTATTTCGGCAGATCTCACTTACTCCATTATATTGAATTCCTTTTCAATTTATCTATTTCGAAATATATACGAAGTTAAATATTTTTACACAAACGGCGTCCATCTTACGACCGTCTATATATGGACACATACGGTAGAGTTCCGTGTTATTTCGGAGATAAGTTATTTGCCACGTCCGTTTTAAGCTTAACCTAATTCTATATTCAAGTCATGAAGCGCTCAATTGCAAAGTCAATCATTTACATTGACTTTGTGAAAATCGTTGAAGCTGCGCCCTCAGATCACCCGGAACCTACTTGCATTGCATGGTATTTGATGATATAATCTAACTCGATTCATGTGGTGGGATCTCTGCTTCCGTCGCTGAAACGAAGAAGGTTTGGGGTCTGGCAAGTTAAAAGCCATGGACACTATGCCGCAGGTTTTCCTCACACTCTTTTTAATGCACTACTTCATTTTATTGGGTTGTGGAGAAGGGGGGCAAGTGAAGGAATCCGTTGTCTCATCTACTCGGCTGACAAATCCAGGCTGGAAGCCTGGGGATAACACATACCTGGTTTCTCCAAATGGGACATTCTGTGCCGGCTTCTATAATGTTTCTTCAAATACTTATGCTTTTGCTGTCTGGTATGCCAGCGATCCTCAGAGAACCGTGGCATGGATGGCTAATAGAGACGAATCGGAATTTGACGTTTCACAGGACGTTTTTTGGTTTTTAGACGTATTTGACACGTGGATACAAAATCCACACGTCAAAATTTACCTGTATAAAACATCTCAACCCGTCACAAATTTTAGGTGCTTAATTTATTATAGTGTGTCATCTATCTAGGCCTTAGTGAACACCGGTTGGGAAAAGGTTTGTTGGAAAATTAAATATAACAATAAACAAAATTTAATTAGTTTTAGACTCCCAATCCTTGAAATTTAATTAGTCCATAATCTTAGTTCACATAAACTGTTAATAGTTAATTGAATATCCATTCACTGATAGAGAATTT
>JASDQU010033745.1:0-21996 GCA_032191745.1 Picea mariana | reverse complement strand
AAGTAAATTATTAACTATTTAATTGAATGTTTATTGAATATGTAAATTATATTGCATACAAATATCTAGAAGCATTAAATACCTTCTCAACTTTGATAGATGGTGGCTGTGATGAATTAAATGAGCATGGTGGGGTGTTATGTACATTTTGGGGAAAATTATCAAATAACATTTATTAGCTAGCATGAGAATAAAGACTTTTTATTTTATTTATTATTGTTTAATGTAAGTCATTTATATTTAGTTTTATTTTAATATTTTCCCAAAATATCTAAATAAGTGAGGTTGATGGATAATAATGAGGGTGGTTGAGGAGACTTGGGGAAGTGTGTATGGAAACTTGATAAATAGTGGAGGATGGAGAGGTTTGAGCATGATGAGAGGTTGTGAAATTCTTGGAAGATATAATTCTTGTGATAGTTTTCTTTGAGAATTTGTGCTTTGTTGTTCTTGGAGTCATGGGCACGAAGGGCCAAGAAACCGAAAGGTTTCTTGGAGCTACGAAGCCGGCTAGGCTCCTAGTTAGCAGGGAGGATTCAGTTGTTTCACTCTGGGAAAGCGGGAAAAGAATGCTTGGAAGCGCCTAGGACTACATTGAAATTGATGAGCTTCGACAAACTAAGAGGTATTTTTCAGTGGTATTTGTTGTTGATATTTTGTATATACTTTTGTTTTAAGTTGCAAATCTTAGAGTTAACCGATTACTTATTTCATTATGCTATTTAGATTTATCGTTGAGCAAATGTAGAAGAATTGTGTAAATGAAATGAAATTATGTTAAAGAAAAGTTGTTATTGAGTATGTATAAAATGAAAGATTAATTGTTTAAACATCCTGGATGGGTGTTACACTAGTCATGAAGGAAGTTCAACCAATAGAGCCCCTTTGTTTGATGGAACAAACTTTGCCTTCTGGAAAATAAGGATGAGAACATATTTAATGTCTTTGGGTGCTGATGTTTGGGATTTCGTTGAAACTGGATATGTGAAGCTTGTAGTCTTGACCTCAAAAGATGATAAGCTGGAGTTTATCTTTAATGCAAAACCAATGAATGCCATCCTCAGTGGACTTGTAGAAGCTTAGTTTGTCAAATTCATGAACTGTGATTCAGAAAAAGTTATGTGGGACAAAATGATAAGTAGTTGTGAAGGTAATGAAAAGGTGAAAGATGCAAAACTTCATACTCACGGACTAAAATTTGAGCAGTTAAAGATGGATGAAGATGAAACTATCAGTAAGTACTTATTACTTATAGAATAACTTGTCAACACAATGAAATGTCTAGGTGAAATAATAGATGAATCTTTTCTAATCCAAAAGATATTAAGATCTCTTCTTGATAGATTTAACTCAAAGGTCTCTGCTATAGAGGAAATAATTGATCTCAAAATGTTGAAACTAGATCAACTTCTTGGAACACTAACTTCTTATGAAATTAGAATCACCAAAGGTAAATCCACTACAAGAGAGGCATCCTTTAAAGCAAACAAAAAAATAGACCCCGATATATATGAGATTGAAGAAAATTTTGTGAGAAGATTGGTGAAAGGATCAGGAAAATACAAGGGTAAGTTTCCCTTCAAATGTTTCAACTGTGATAAGATAGGTCATTTTTCATCCAAGTGTCCTGACAAAAGAAAGGATCAGAAATATGACGATGAAGAGAAGAACAAACACAAGAAGGTATATAAAGAGAATAATTTTAAGAAGAAAAGCCTTTGTGTAAACAATGATGACGATCCTTCAGATGATGAAAACAGTGACTCTTCTATTGAAAGTAAAATAAATTATTTCATGCTAATAGATTTAGAAGACCTAAACACTAAATATACAGGAAGTGAGTTCATTTATGGTGAAGCGGTAGTATATCTTGAAGGAGAACCTGTAAGTGACATGGAAGAGATTGATAGACTCGGAGAAAAGAAAAGAAAAGAAAAACAGTTACTACTCAGGTATGAGAAAACATGCAATGAACCATCTGAAGAAAATACTTTGTTGAAGGTTAAGTTAGAAGAATCTAAGAATATTCAAGATATCCTCAAACAACAATTGAAGGAATCCAAAACAAAAGGTGAGAAACTAGAAGTTGAATTAGAGACTGTCAGAAAAGATATAGAGAAATTTCAGGCCTTATATCATCATAATCTGGCAAGTATCAAAGCCTCAGAAGGATTAGCCACCATTCTGAATCAGCAAAGGAATCCAAAGTTGAAAACTGGTTTGGGTTATGAAGAGGGATCAAGTACTGGTCATCCAAGCAACAAAGAATCCATCAAGTTTGTCAAATCTACAACCATTGACAACAACAAACCTGCAGAAACAAAGGAAGATAATCATCCACCAAGGAGGAGTGAAGGGAAATATACCAGAACTGAATTTGTAGAACAAATAAATAATACACCCTCTGCTCAAGGAAATCATCAGCATGGAAGAAATCGACCTGCTCAAAGAAGACAACCATTTTCCAGGTACAAATATTTGTTCTATGGATATTGTTTTTTCTGCTCTAACTTTGGCCACAAAGCTGTAAATTTTTATTTAAGATTTAGGCATGAGCAATCAAGACATCCAAGGAATAAATATTTTCCACAACAAAGAATAAGAAAGCCAAGTAACAAACAACCACAGACTGCAAATCATGTGATGGCTGAGAAAAAGATGCAGATTAAGCACAACAATCGTTATGATCCTTTATTCAATGAACTGGAATGTTACATCTGCCATAATTATGGACATAAAGCTACAAACTATTGCTTAAAGAACTATAAGCCAGATTCAAATCACAAAGATGATGTCAAGGTTTGGAAGAAGAAATAAGATAACAAGTTTGGATTAGTGTTGTCAGCTCAAAGACAAAATAACCCTTGGTATATTGACAGTGGATGCTCTAGGCATATGAGAGGTGAAAAAATTAAGTTCCTATCACTCAAAGAAAATAAATCAGGAAATGTGAATTTTGGAAATAATGCTCCAGGAAAGATCAGAGGTAAAAGTCTAGTAAGCTTAAGTAATGGAAGGGGAAAAGCTCAAGATGTATTATTTCTTGATGGATTAAATCATAATATTCTTAGTGTCAGTCAGGTGTGTGACAGAGGATGTGAAGTCACTTTCACTGCCAAGGATTGTAAAATAAAAACAGTTAACACGAGAGAGATGATTGCAAAAGGGGTTAGAACTGAAAAAAAATGTCTATGTTATGAAGGAAGATAAGGAGGAATTTCATTTAAGCAAATTTGATGAAACTTGGTTATGGTACAGAAGGCTTGGACACCTGAATTTTGATCATATTGTCAAATTGAATAATGAAGGTGTTGTGAAAGATCTTCCAAGAATATCTAATCCTCATAACTCTGTATGTGAATCATGTTAAACGGGGAAGTTGACTCGTGCTCAATTCAAATCAAAGTGTTTCAAATATTCAAAGAAACCGCTTCAAATTATTCATATGGATCTATGTGGACCATCTCAAAAGGAAGGAACTAGAGAAGAACGTTACTTTATGCTGGTCATTGATGACCTCTCCAAACTTACGTGGGTTTCCTTTTTGAGAGAAAAATCTGATGCATTTGAGAAGTTCAAAATGTTTAAGGTGTTATCTGAGAATCAGACAGGAAGGAAGTTAAAGGAAATTCGCTCAGACAGAGGAGGATAATTTATGTCAATATATTTCAAAGAATTTTGTGACAGACATGGAATTAAAAGAGAATATACTATTCCAGGTACTCCCCAACAAAATGGATTTGTAGAATGCCAAAATAGATCAGTTCAGCAGATGGCAAGGGATATGATGAGTGAAAGGGACATTTCACAAACCTTCTGGGTGGAGGTTGTTCACATGGCTATTCATATTCTTAACAAATTGCATCTAAGGTCGAACAGTGATAAAACTCCATATGAGTTGTGGTTTGGTCAACCTGCATCAATCAAGCACTTCAAAGTATTTGGAAGTAAATGCTACATCAAAAATAATGATGATCTTCTGGGAAACTTTGATAGTAGAGCTGATGAAAGTATCTTCTTAGGATATGCAACAAACAGTAAAGGATACAAATGCTTTAACAAAAGAATGCATAAAGTAGTAGACTGTATTGATGTTCGAATTGATGAAGACGCTCCTGTAAAATATCAACAGAGAATAAGCACTAAGTCAGATGAAGAATATGATGAGAATAATGAAAATGAAGAATAACAGATCTCAAAGTCACAAGAAGATGATGAATCAGGTGGAGAAGAGACACCCAGACAAGAAGAGTCAAGACAACAATCAACATCAAATCCTTCCTCCAGAATTACTCAAATGAATCATCCTACAAGTCAGATAATTGGTGAGAAAGAAAAAGGTGTACAAACCAGGAGAAGGATAATCAAAGACACCGAGAAATCACATATAGCCTTCATATCCATGGTGGAACCCAAGAACTTTAATGAATCTAGTAAAGATGTAAATTGGTTAAAAGCAATGAATGAGGAACTGGATCAGATTGAAAAGAATGACACTTGGGAACTTGTTCCTAGGCCAACAAATAAAAATGTAATAGGATCCAAATGGGTCTACAAAAATAATATGAATGAGAAAGGAAATATTGTAAGAAATAAATCTAGATTGGTTTGCAATGGGTATGCTCAGATACAAGGACTGGATTTTGATGAAACATTTGCGCCTGTAGCAAGATTAGAAGCTATTATAATGCTTCTTGCCTATGCTGGTCATAAGAAGTTTAAAGTCTATCAAATGGATTTCAAGTCAGATTTTCTAAATGGAGATCTAAAAGAAGAAGTCTATATGGAACAACCAGAGTGTTTCCAACTGTCAGATAACCCTGACTTTGTCTACAAGGTATCAGAATTTTCAATTATCGGTCTATTTAGATGTTGATTGGGCTAACTGCATGGATGAAAGGAAAAGCACAAGTGGAGGTGCATTCTTCTTAGAAGATTCTCTTATAGCATGGTTCATGTAACAATCCTAGTTAAATAGATGCACAGCGATTATTAAGTAAAATGAATTAGATAATTAATTGTCCTAATATGGTTTTAATTAAACAATGATTAGTATTAATAATAGTAATTAATTATTTATTTATTAAATAATTGGTTATAACTTTTGATTGATTAATTAATTAATTAATTAATTACATATCACATTCAATGACATGGGTAATAAATTTAAGGGGCTTAATAATTTTAATTTATTTAATTAAAAACTTTACGTATGCAGGGGGGGAAATGAAGCATTAAAGAAGGGGATAAGATATTAATGAAGGGGATAAGATATTGAAGAAGGGGATAAAATAATAATGAAGGGGATAAGATAATAAAGAAGGGGGATAGGATAATAAAGGGGGAGATAAGGAAATTAATGAGGGGGCAGGAGAGTCGATGAAGGGGGATATGACGGGGAGGAGTCTTACGGGAGGGGGATGATGTTTGGAGGAGAAAAACATTTTGAAGGGGGACTGGATTTCTGTTTATTCTCTGGTGTGGAGAGTTTTGATATTGGAAGTTTTAGTGAACCATTGCAGGGGCACCGGGTTGCTGGGGGTTTTGGGCACGGGGGCCAGGATTCCTTTCGGTATCCTGGAGCTAGGGAGCTGGACAAGTTGCTCCTAGCTGACTGGGAGGTTAGTCAGTTTGGGCAGGGTTTGGTTAGTGCATCAAGATGGGCAAGGAAGCAAGGAAAGGACAACTAGATCAACGGGGGAATTAGCATCAGGAAGAGGTAATTTATTTATTTATGTTAAGTAATTCTTATTATGTTATGAAATTGTTGTTCATTAATTAATTTAACATGCTTATATGTTGAATGAAAGAAATTATTGAGTCTTTCTGCGTAGAAGTAATCTTATCAGTTTCAATTTATGGATTTTAATAGACTGAAATTAATTTGGTCCCTACAATTGAGCAAGAAGGAAGGTTCCATTTCCTTATCTATTATAGAAGTTGAATACATTGCAGCTGCCACTTGTTGTACCCAAGTATTGTGGATGATTCAGACACTTGCAGACTTGGAGGTAAAGTATATTGCACTGATCCCAATTCATTGTGATAATACTAGTGCAATTAGTGTGTCAAAGAATCTTGTATTTCACTCCAAGACCAAGCACATACCCATCAAGTATCACTTATTGAGGGAACAGGTAACCAACACTGTTGTTTCTTTGCATTATATTCCATCCAAAGATCATATTGTTGATATCTTCACTAAACCGCTTGCAAAATCTTAGTTTGAGTATCTACGCCAGAAGTTGGGCGTGACCTTGTTATCAAGTTAAAATAGTTTATCTTATTAGGGAGAGAGTGCTCATAGTATATCTAATTAGGGGATAGTGCTTATTGTATCTCTTATCCAGGGGGGAACAGAGTCACTCTCAGTTTTAATTGACATTGGTGTCAAAGTGGGAGAAAAAGGTGTGGTCTGGATGCTACAATTGGAGGTCTAAGAAGAATAGTGCATCCTTTCAAGGTTGCCATCAATGCCAAAGGGGGATAGTGTTGGCATGTTTACAGGAAGAGTGTTCTTGTCACTGATGGCAAGAATAGCAACAACGATGGCAAACAGGAAAGTAGTGATGATAGAACCAGGAATGGCTAGACTATGACAATGTGGGGGTTTGGAGCACCTGCTTGTGATGCTAGTACTTCATGGTGGTTCCCATTGAAAATGAATAGCATGAATGCTAGCTACTTCTTTTCATATGGTGATTATTATATATTTGAGAATATACGAAGACTAATAATAGTATGTGGTCTATATCTCTATAATTTCCATGTCTATATCTCTATAATTGCCATGCACTTGGACCTACATAGAGTACTTGTAATCAAAATTAATTAAACTTTGTTAGGCACAACAAAGGAAGCGGTGATAAACCACACATGTGAATAACATTATGTGGCAAGCCACAATGCTCTTCAAAGAAACCATTGCAATGTCATGGTCATATGGTCATACTTCATGGCATATGCATTTCATCATGAGAATATAAGGAGACTCAGCATAACCACCAGAGAAGAGGATGGGTCGTGATTTTCTTGGGAAGAGGAAGAGTTGCGTTTTTTTGCTGGCAGAGGATTCGAAGGGGCATATTTTTTTCATGCACATGACTTGGAAGTGTAGAGTTTTTGTGAGACATAGAGTACTCAACAGAGCAGCAATTTTTTTTGGAAAAGGAAGGGTCGTGATTCTCTTGTTGGCAGAGGATTTCGAAGGGTTATGTTCGTGATGGGGCATAGGACTTGCATGTGAGGTAATCCTTTTGATTGGAGTGTGGATAGATATGGAGTGAGTTTTCCTTTTTATCTATGGGGAACTAAGTAGGGTCAAATTCCTTTTTGAGAGAGAAGGATCGCTCCTTTTTCATGCAAACACAAAAGGGTCGCACTTATTTTCAGTCGAAAAAAGAAGGGTGGCACTGCTATTCGGCCAAAAACAGAAAGGTCACATCTTAAATAGAAGGCTAGCACTATTTTTGGGTGTACACAAAAGGGTCACACCAATACATAGAAGTGTCGCGCTAACACACACAAGCATCATGATAACACATAGAAGCATCGCGCTAACACAGAGAAGGGTCGCATTTTTCCACTTTCACATAGAAAGGTCACATTTACACATAGAAGGGTCGCACTTTCCTCATCCACACACAGAAGGGTCACATATTTGACAGAAGGGTCGCACTTTTCTCATCCACAAATAGAAGGGTCGCATATTTGACAAAGAGAATAATCTTATTGTGTCTTTCAAATTCAATTTTACTGAATGTATTAGGAGAATATACAACCAAGGAATTATGGGATAAGTTAGGGGATTTCTATCAGTCTAAGCCCATGGTAAACAAAATTTTCCTTCAAAATAAATTGTACCTCTTGAGGATGAATGATGGAGACTTAGTCACAAAGCATCTAAATGCCTTCAATATTGTGGTAATTCAAGTTTTTTATGTCAACATTAAAATTTATTTTGAAGATAAGTGCATTATTTTACTGTTTTCTTTTTCAGATCCATGGGATAGTTTAGTAGTATCTATTGGTAGCAATGCAACCACATTAAATTTTGATGATGTGGTTTCATCCTTGTTATTAGAAGAAATGAGGAGGAAAACCATGGATAGTCAAAGAACAAATTCCTTATCTGTAAGAAGGTGTTCCATGGATAGAGGTAAAAACAATTCCTCGAGTGGAATGTACAAATCTATAGGTTGATCTAAATCTCGAAGAAAATCAGTAATTAAATTCTAGAAATGTGGTGAAAATGAGCATTAAAGGAAGGATTGTATATATATAAGTGTTGAGGGAAGGGATCCGATGATGTTCGATTCACATAATGGACTATCTCCTTAGAGGAAGGAGGGGATGTGTATTTGGCTTATTCAAGAATAAATGAAGATCATGATGTATGGATGATTGATTCAACTGCTTCTTTTCATATGACTCCCCATGGGGAGTGGTTTTGTGAATATAAAAAGTATAATGGAGGTGAAGTTTTCATAGGGAATGACTAGATAACCAAAATCATATCACGAGGAAAATTCAAGTCGTTTCTAAGGAATGAGAGGATTAGAACACTCCCTAAGATTTTTCACATTCCAGAGATAGCTAGAAACTTGATATATGTAAGTAAGATGAGTGATGAAGGTGTACATACTATGTTTGAATAGGAAACCTACAAAGTGGTTCAAGGAGCAATGGTGTTGATGGGGGTAGTTCAAAATGGAACTATGTACAAGCTATTGGGAAGAACTATTAGTAATGATTGTAATAGTTATGTTGTTCTTGAGGGTGGAAATAAGGAAGATAGAACCCTTATTGTCTCTGAAGAAAATGCAATGTTGTGGCATCAAAGGTTCGTACATATTGGACATAAGGGCCTTCAAGAACTACATGGTAAAGGTATGCCCGATTGCATGTTGGATTTTGATTTCTATGAATATTGAATATATGGTAAAAATAATTGAGTAAGATTCTCGTCTAGTGCTACAAGAGAAAAGGGAATCTTAGATTTAGTACATAGTGATGTGTGTGGACCTGTGCATGTTCTATCACTAACTAAATATGGGTACTATGTTTCATTGATTGATGATTTCTCAAGGAATGCATGGATTTATTTCCTCTGAAACAAATATAAGGTTTTTGGAAAATTTAAAGAGTTTAAGGCTCTTATGGAGAATCGAACATAGAAGAAAATAAAGGTGTTCAGGACATATAATGGTGGACAGTTCCGCGGGAATGAATTTGAGGAATTGTTTAAGAAGTGTCCTATATCAAGGCAGAATACTACTCCATACACACCTCAATAGAATGGGGTTTCAAAAAGGATGAATAGGACATTGATGGGAAAATAAAGGAGCACGCTTAATGGTGTCAGGTTAGGACAAGAATCCTGGGCAGAGGCAATGAGTATTTCATGTTATATGGTAAATAGATCACTCTCATCAATGTTGGTGGAAAAAACTATGCATGAGTCATGGACTGGTAAAAAACTTCTCTTGAACATCTTATATTTTTGGGTTGTGATGCTTATGTACATGTTACAAAGGTAAATAGGAGTAAGTTGGTAATAAATATGAAAAGTGTATCTTTATTAGTTATAAAGATGATATAAAATGATATAAACTTTGGAACCCAGTAACTAAGAAGATTCTCTACAATCGTGATGTTAACTTTAGAGAAGTTAAAGATGTTCCCAAACAGGAAGTCCTACCAAAGGAGAAATAATTAGAGAAAATATAATTTGAATTAAAGGATGAAGAATCTAATTCATCATAAGAACATGAATCAAAAGAAGAAGAAACTCATACTTCGGTATCGAGGAGATTGGTTTTTGAAAGAAGGGAACTATAAAGGTATACCCCACTTGATTTTCATTCTAGTTTTTCTTTATCTATTATTGATGATGATCCTAGGACTATTAGGGGTGCGGTGGATTCAGAGGATGGTGAAATATGGAAGAAGGCCATGGTTGAAGAAATGGTTGCCTTGGATAAGAATTGTTGGAACAGGAGTAGACTCAGGGTTCAACGCTACGACAGTGCACCAACAAAACCCTAACTACTGGCCCTTTCAGCAACACCTGCGAAGCAAATGAAGTCTTACCTGAGGTAGAGGTAGGGGTGGTTGCAGGACTCAGGTGTCTGCAACCTTAGCTGGGACACAGATTTGTGATTACAATACTTAATAGAGCACTTAGTACCGTTAGTTCGTTCTTAGTTAACCAATATCTACTCCGCAGAGAAAACAGAGCATCGCAGCATTCACCCTGATCTAATGTATTTAAGCACTTAGCATAAAGAAATGGATCATATCTGGCAGATTCAAGCACTAAGAACATTTACCTATATCATCTCTAACATCCAGATTCATTGTAAGAACAAAGCATAAACAGATCTATCTATCTATCTATCTATCACTTAGCAAATAACACATGAATATATCAGAACATTGCACAGAGCAAAATAACACAGTATTTATGTGGTTCACCCCCACCCTGGGGCTACGTCCACCAAATCTTCTTCTTTTTTAGCTTCAATCAGTCATAGACATTCACAGAGCCACAAAAACCTTACTCTGCATAGGACAGGAGATCTACGCAGCTCGCTAGATCCTCCTTCCTTGCGTTACAACACAAAGCCTTCATAGTCTCTTACAATGACTTGCACTTATCTCTGCAAGTCTCATACAGTATGCATGAAACCTTACAATTCTTGATCACATAGATCCAACTCCTAGCACTTATCCAACTTGCACAACTCTTGTGCACCACTTCTTAAATTTCCTAGCCTTCTATTTATACATACAAAATAGGCCTAAACATGGGTAAACCCATGGGCCGACATCCCATTCTCGTTACATATTCCCAAATCCCAAAAAAGGACCCAAAAAGGGGCCGAGATCCCACGATATCTACTTTATCTTGCACTCCTCCTTCGATAGGATTTTGAAGTCCCAAAATAGGTCAAGATTGACCAAGGATCTCCCAAAACTTGGTCAAGGGCCAACATGCCCCCAACACTCACCTGTGACTCGTCTCGAGTCACTCTGGTCTAACTAGTTCTGCTTCGAACACCTCTATCTTGGCTTGAGCTTCTTTGACTTGTTGTTGTGCCACAACCTCTTGTTCTACGAACTCCTGGATGACTGCATCGTTGATCGGTCCCTCTAGACGTTGTTCAGTTGTAGTGACAACCTACTCTAGTTCTGCTCCTTAGCCTTCTATTTCTGTAAACAATTGATAGGCCTTATCTTGCACAGGTTGGAGTTTCTGAGTTACCTCCATAACTTTTCTCTAGATAGTATGGATTTTCTGCTATGCAGTGTGTTTCTCTTGGGAGCGCTTCATTCTTTCCACAGTTGAGGGACTTCAGCTGCGCCTATATATTTTCAGCTTGATACTTCGCCTATTGGAGTTGCGACTCCAATGCCTTCAATTCTGGGTTCTCCATGAGTTGTTCATAGGTCTGGGCACTACGATCAGTGAAGTTCTTACATTCCAAGGTAAGAGTCTTGATCCTTTCAACTGCGCTCCTGGTGGTTGCTTCCCTTTGGTCTCTTACATCTTGTGGGGTCTCGGGTATTGCGCGTAGTTCCAAGTATGTGATGCGTTGTTGTAGTTGTTGGATCACTTCTTCAAGTTGTGCTACTTGTTATGGAACTCGATATTTGGCCTTTACCTCCACGACTGTCATAGAGCAAAGTGCTCTATTGACCATTTCCTTTACTTTGAGTTTCTCCACGAGCAACTGTTCCTTTTCCTGTTGTAGTTGTGTTTTTTCTTCATCAAACTTCACTTGGAGATCAAGATTTTCTAGTTCTTCAGTATTGCATTGCTCTACTAGTACCCCTTGTACTTGTGTCAAAGCCTAGGTGGCTTGTTGTACCCCTCATAGTTCAGTCTCAATTCAGTCATACATCTCCTCTTTCTTTGCTTCTTATTTCTCTTCTATTTCCAGCGAAGCATCTTCCAGGGCTACTATGAGGAAGTCAAAGTCATCGAAGGTGAGGACGGTCTGCATCTTGGTCATGGTGGCAGTCACTTTCTTTCAGGAGGAAGGTTTTGGAGGAGAACCTTTTCTCTTCTTCAGGGTATCAACCTCGTCTCCTTGCTTCTGTTCGACTTCTTTGTCACCTAACTCTTCACCATCACCTCCTTTCTCTAGTGAGATGGAGGAATTCTTCACAGATGCGTTGTCTAATTCTTGGACCTCTTCAGTTTTCTTTGCCCCGCTAGGTCTAGGTGTATCCTGCGCAGTTTCTAGGCTATCAATTTTGGATATCTCCGAAAGATCTGCTGGAACAAGGAGGTCCGTCGACCAGTCCTTGGTGATCTCCTCCAAGTCCTACTCCATTAGCTTGTAGTAGGACTAAAGTTGTTGCTTGTGTTCGTCAGCGCACGTTGTGATGTAAGTAAAATGTCGATCTATGTTGAACTTCATCAGTGGCCTGAATCGGTGTAGAGTGTTCGGAGTCATGCGATGCTCGGACTGTATGGCTACCTTCAGTTGATTGTAGTAGGTATGAAAAATAGTATTTGACTGCCACTATTTATTCATGTCACTTGAGTACCACAGTGTACTGAACTTCGCAGCCAGTGGTTCAAAAGGCTCGATGTCCGGGAAGGTCATACCTTCCGGCATATCCCAGGCAATAAAAGATATCAGTATCAAAATCTAGCTGAAATGAAATTCATATCCTTGATATTGTGCTTCTCTGCACTTGAGTTCCAACTGGTTCACCAGGTACTTTTCCCAGTTCATCTGGAGGCCTTCTGTGCACTTTCCTGTGAGGTTGACTACAAAAACAATGACTTGGGTGGGTCGGTTCTTTCACACTAACTTCTCTGCAATCAAATGAAAGTTGAGGCACACTATGCCACTCTAGATAGAACCTACTTTGTAACCTTGCGTGCCCTTCTCGACATCGCCATAAGTTTCCTTGATCTGTTTTGTTAGAGCACGATCCATGGCTTTTCCAGGGTAAAACTCTTATGGATCGGGTCCTTGCATACTCAACCCCGTGATCCGATTGATCAGCGTCAGATCAACTATTATACAACGATTTATCCACAAATAACCGCCATGGTAACAAGACAGCAACAACTTCACACATGCATTTACCCCCTGGTGTCGTCCGAAGTGAGGAATCTTCATGAAATTCAGTAGGGTGGACTGCGCGAGGTTCATAGTCCACGACTGGGGGATTATCTTCAAATTATTCCCCTTAGTCTAGGTTAGGTACTTATGTGGGGTGAGCATGTTGTAAACTTTTTGATCTCTAAGGCTGAAGTCACTAAACTTCAACACCGCAATCTTATCTTGGTCTGCTCGAACTGTGGTATCCCCTTTGGGAGGTACGTAGTGACCAAGGTGTCTTCGAAATATCTGGGAACACTATCTTGATTTACTGCACTGCTCAGGGGTGGAATATAGGCAGGTAATATGGTCAGGATCAATTTAGCATTCGCTAGATCATCCCTGTTCTTGGTTCACTTTTCATCAAATGGTCAGGATGGTCTGGCTTCGTGAGCATTGGATGGAGAGGTTGGTGGTCCTCTTTTCGACGATTCTTGTACACCTGTAGACATCGACATGACTCTTTCATTCATGAGGTCGATCAAAACTTCTTCAACAGCTTTCTCTACAGCGCTCAATTCATCCAACATACACACTCGAGGTTAACAATCTCGGGTTTGGAGCGTAACTTAGATATTGTAATAGGGTAGACAACAAGAGTGTGATGATCACTGTATAAAATTGACTTAGTCTACAGGTTCAAACTCTCATTTGGAAAAATTATTCTCGATGCATGTCACGATGGGATAAATAGGTAACTTGGAAACGGGTCGCTTGCAATGGGTATGAAGCCTTCATTAACTATGTTCTGTCCATTATGGATCGGTCCCAATGGTTGGATGGTGAGTTGTCTGTTCATAAATGTCTTTCTTCTCGTTCGGAGTGTTGGTCTAATGGTTATAATGTCCCCAATAGATAGATTTCTTCGTCATGGTGAACTGCCATGTGTCGATGTTCTGATATCCCGACAAAGCTCCAATTTTGAAAATTTTTCTTCTGCGAGGTTTCTTCTGGCACCTTCTACTACTTGTTGATCTTATCTCACTTCTTGCTTAGATTTCTAGCCTTCTTCCTAGTGAGCTTCGTCTCAGTATGCCTTTTTTCGTTCTAATTCTTATCTTCTTTTGACATAGTGACTTCGCGTTGTTGAGATTCTTTCCTAAGATTCGAGGGTGATCCTTCTTCTTTATCTGGAATAGGTGCTTCAATCTTCAATGGGTCTTCTAGTGTTCTTGTAACTTCGATATCTGGGTCTCTGGTGCTAAATAGCTTCGATATGTTCTTCTGTTCTTCAACCAAGTGTGCGATCTTTCTAGTCATGAATTCGTTTAACTCTTGCTTCTTCTGTTCTAAAACTTCTTCTTCTTGCCTTCTGGCCTGATATCTTTCAATCCAAGGTTTTCCTAATATCATGGTAAATGGGGCATTATTCTCAATAAATATAATAATCTCAAAATCTTCCTCTGTTGAAGTTCCATTGGCACTCATAGGTATTTGGGTGAGCTTTCCACATAGGTTTATCAGCTTTCCTTTGAATATTCATATTCCTTCTAGTGAAGGAATCATAGAAGGCTTCCCTATAGCTTCCCACCTTATCTTTGTCATGATATTCACCTGTGTTTCCTCATCTAGAACACAATCAATGTTGAAGTCTCCTATTATTGTTTCAAGTCATTCTTTTTCTTTGAAGATCCTTGATAATCTGACATGTCGGTAATCATTCAGGGTTTCTCTTATCTGTAGCAATATTTTCTCTGATTCTTCCTGGGATTCTGTCATAATCTTAGTTTATGGATCTGCCTTAGGGTTTTCTTGTCTCATGTCCATTCCTTCAAGCTTAGCAATCATTCTAGGACAATCCAATACTTCATGGCCCATAGCTTTACAACAAAGACAACTGGGTCTTTTCCCAGGGAATTCCTTAGCAATATGTCTTGGTCTTCTACAACTGTAATAGAGGGTTAATCCTCTCTTTCTCTTAAATGATCTCCAACCTTTCCTGTACTGTGCACTAGGATCATGGTAGCTAACCTGCAAAAAAATCATTCTAGGATCTTACATACACTTATTAGTCCATACATTCTTTCTATGCATAGGTATAACATATTTTTCACTATTCTTATCAAATCTATTCATATCAAACCTTATTTCATCTATGAATACCATAGTTTTCAATCTAGGATAGAATCTATCAAATATACCTAGATCCATGCTTTAGAAACAAAAATTTCCACTTATCTTACTTCTGCAGAGCACAAAGTTTTCAGGTCTAGAAATTTTTCAATATTATTACCTTTATCGGAGCACGGAGCTTTCATATATTACCTCTTTTCTTCAGATCGGACTTATTTTCCTTAGCACAGATCTTTCCAAACTAGTAGAGTATTGTGCACTAGAGAAACATATCTACACACAGAGCTTTCACAATTTTAGGTCGGATTTCTGCACAGAGCTTCTTCTTACTCAGTTCCCACCAATCACAGTTTCAGGTCAGATCTCTACACAGAGCTTCTTCTTCCAAACTTCCCAGCAATCACAGTTTCAGGTCCCGGTAATGGAACCATTTGTTGGCACAGGGGCAGACCCAGGGTTCAATGCTACGATAGCACACAAACAAAACCCTAACTACCAACCCTTTCAGAAACACCTGCAAAGTAGATGAAGTCTCACCCGAGGTAGAGACAGGGGTGGTTGTAGGACTTAGGTGTCTGCAACCTTAGCTGGGACACAGATCTGTGATTACAATACTTGATAGAGCACTTAGCATCGTCAGTTCGTTCTTAATTAACCAATATCTACTTCGCGGAGAAAATAGAGCATCGCAACATTCACCATGATCTAATGTATTTAAGCACTTAGCATAGATAAATGGATCAGATCTCACAAATTCAAGCACTAATCACATTTATCTATATCATCTCTAACATCCAGATTCATCGTAAGCACAAAGCATAAAAATATATATCTATCTATCAAGCACTTAGCAAATAACACATGAATATATCAGAACATCACATAGAGAAAAATAAAACAGTATTTACGTGGTTCACCCCCACCCTGGGGATACGTCCACCAACTCTTCTTATTTATTAGCTTCAATCAGTCATCTACATGCATAGATCCAAAAACCCTTACTCTGCATAGAACAGGAGATCTGCGCAGCTTGCTAGATCCTCTTTCCTTGCGTTACAGCACAAAGCCTTCACAGTCTCTTACAATGACTTGCACTTAGCTTTGCAGGTCTCATACAGTATGCATGAAGCCTTACAATTATTGATCACACAGATCCAACTCCTAGCACTTAGCCAACTTGCACAACTCATGCGCACCACTTCTTACATTGCCTAGCCTTCTATTTATATATACAAAATAGGCCTAAACATGGGTAAACCCATGGGCTGACATCCCATTACCGTTACATATTCCCAAATCCCAAAAAAAATCCAAAAAGGGGTTGAGATCCCATGATCTCTGCTTCGTCTTACGCTCCTCCTTCAACAGGCTGTTGAAGTCCCAAAATAGGTCAAGCTTGACCAAGGATCTCCCAAAACTTGGTCAAGGGCCAACAAGAATGAGACCTGGGATTAAGTTGAGTTGCTAGCTAGAAGAAAGATCATTGGTAGAAAATGGGTGTTTAAGGAGAAGTTGAATACAGAAGGTAAAGTGGAGAAGTATAAATCATGCCTAGTAAAAAAGGGATATTCCCAAGTAGAAGGAAGATATTTTGGTGACATTTTTTCTCATGTTGCTAAATTGACTTCTATTAGATTTATTTTGTCTATTTTTGTTGCTTTTTATCTTCAAGTAGAATGGATGTATGTAAATACATCATTCTAACATGGGGATATTGAAGAAGAAATCTAAATGAAATAACCATAAGGTTTTGTAGTGAAGGGTAAGAAAGAGTTGGCTTGCAAGCTGAAAAAGTCTCTATATGAGTTAAATAAATATCCAAGGATGTGGTATCAAAAGTTTGATACTTGTATTTTGGGACTTGGTTTCACAAGGATAAAAGTTGATCACTTTTTGTATTTTAAATTAGTTGGTTATCATTTTATTTACATTGTTTTGTGTGTAGATGATATGTTGGTAGTTGGAAACGACAAGGAAATCATCAAGGAGGTCAAAAATTAGTTGTCTTCTAAATTTGATATGAAATAAATTTGTGCTGCAAAATTTATTTTGAGCATGGAAATTAAAAGAGGTTGGGCAAACAGGAAACTCTAGTTGAATTAGAGGAAATATGTTGAGACAATATTGTATAGACTTAATATGTAGGAATGTAAATTGGTCAAGGTCCCTATTTTTGTAGGTGTAAAGTTACCTATAGTTTGGTGTCCCAAGACACAAGAAGAGGGAGAGGACGTGTGTCGTGTTTCTTATGCTAGTGTTGTTGGTAGTTTGATGTATGCAATGGGATGTACTAGATCAAAAATTGTACATTCACTGAGCGTTTTGAGTAGGTATAGGTCAAAACCAAGGAAGACCCAATGCAGATATTGTATTGGACACACATGGATTTGTTGACACGTATTGGGTTGGATATCTGGGTTGTAGAAGATATACAAGTGGTTATGTGTTTAACCTATTTGGAGGAGTAATCAGTTGGATGAGCAAGAGAGAATCTGTAGTGGCACTCTTAAATATAGAAGTTGAATACATGGAAACTACTCATGTGAGTAAGGAAGTTGTATGGTTACATAGGTTGTGTTTAGGTATTGGGTTTGTATAATAAGATATAAGGTTAGATTGTGACAGTCAGAGTGAAATAGGTTTGGAAAAGAACTAGAGTTATCATTCCAAGATAAAACACATTGATGTTCGGTATCACTTTGGGAGACACATGGTTGAAGACAAGAAGGTGTTTCTAGTGAAGGTGGACACGTTAAATAATATTGTAGATTCATTGATAAAGTATATAAGAACTAATAAATTATCTTGATGTACAGAAGAAATGGCCATTGCAACCCTAAATTGTTGATCATGTAATCCCCAATCCTCTTGTATGCAAAGAAAAAAACAAGTGGGAGAATGTTGTGTATGTGTTATATTCTTTGCATGATTAGCCTCTTACTCTATATTTTGTGTTGGGTGCAGAAAGGGAGTCATAGCGGGGGTGGTAGGATAAATATTTTGGGCATTTGTTTTGTCTGTTTTGGGCAGTTTTGGCACACAGTATTCTGGACCATGCTTTTCTAATTCTGGTTAAAGAATTAAGGTTGTAATCTAATATAGTTAAATGGATTAATGTTTTGGATTCCACATGATCATATATATTGTATTTGTAAATGAAGTTAATAAAAATGAGAATTAGGGGTGCAGCTCTAAACATTTTGTCAATTTTCTCAATTAAGAGTTTCCAAAGTAATTTCTCAGCACTATGTGTAAATACTATTGTTTTATTTTTATTTTATAAAGAACCTATGTGTGCATTACTATATTGTAAAGGTTTCAAACATGCATGATGTATGTAAAATACTAAAGGTGTGTATATTGTTGGCATTTTGTTTTGAATGTGTATTTTTTATAATAGTAAATTATTTATAAACAAGGGAATTTTAAATTATTACGAAGTGATATTTTAACATTATTGATAAGATATTATGTACTACAATGGTTAAATTTTCATAAAAGATTATTTAAAATTTTAAATTGGTCTATCGTTCTAGGGGGGTAATGAGAAATAAGGGGAATACAGAAATCTCTAAAACTACTAATAATGAAAACATCTTTTGCATTTTCTTCGTGGTGAGTTTTCTATGTTCTCCATTTGGATTTCAATTCCACTAAAGTAGAATAATTAAAGGGTGAGTGCAATATAATGATGGTCTCTTGAAATGAAATAATGGTCATGAAAATAAGGAATAATATCAATTTATTGACTTGGAGGAATGAGTCAATGGTGTAACAATGATGCAGGAGCATCGTAGAAAGCCAAAGCAGGCACCTAGCCAAAGGAACAGCTGGACGTGCAAATGGAAAAAGGGCACTTTTTTTTATGAAAACGTTTTGAATTTTGATAACTGAAGCATTAATGTAATAGCTAGGAGAAGCATACTTACATTTATGTCTTGGAGATATGAACAAATCTGGAGAAATTACTCTCACCTGTCGGATGTAATAGGCATTTAAATCTGTTACTGTAAAGTAGGTAGATATGAATGTTAGATTAGACAGTTTAGAAGTGTAGGACGGAAAACGGATATAGACCCCCTCACCCTTGTATCATTGTATTATTATTATCATTCAGAATTCATAAGTTTTAGAGCTGTAGCAGAGAGCTGTAGAGAAGAACCCATGTATAGGAGCACTTGAGTTAATATATAAAGATTTGATTCAATTTTCATGATGTTATGATGATTACTGTTTACCTTTGTTGAATGGTATGTTTACAGTGGTTTTGTTTCTCTGTTATGCATTTATTTCAGTGTTGTGTTGTGTGTATGATTTCATGTTGAATGTATGAAGTCAAAAAGAAAGGAAGAATGAGTTTCAATTGTTTCTCTTCCTAAGAATTCCTGCAAGGAGTGTAGTGAACATCCGCAAGGTGTGCGTTGACAAGGGTTTGAGTTTTATCTCAGAAAACTCAGGAGAGATATCGTTGTTCTCATACCAGCAGAAGTGCAGGTGAAGCACAGAGTCGTGCAAGGTGTGCGCTGGCTGGTTGAAACCTTTGGATTTATCAACTAAAGTGAAGGTTGAAGGAACATTGTTGCAAAGAGTGAACAGGGTCGAAGACTCAAATAACCAAAGGTTATTTGAAATTTTGCCGCAAAGAGTGCGAGCAGGAACCCTTTTGGAAGGCTTGAGTTTGCAAGTGAAAGCTCAGGAGAGATAACATATTTGAAGTGTTAAAAGGGAGACGAAGATCAGAATCATCTCGCAGAGGTCAAGTTCAGGAGGGAGAATACTCAGTTGTTGGGCAGAAGTCATTGAGTAGTGAATCATGCGGTCAGAATTCTCCGTGGAGAGCTCGCTAAGTCACGAGGACCGTAGGATCCAGTGGAGTTGTAAGGTGGTTAGGAGTTGGACGAACTCACCACCCTAATATCAAGAATCAACGTGAACCATTGATCATGGTCAATAAGAGTCATTGATCTTGTTTCAACCCATGTCGTTGGATTATTTCATGAATTCGAGGTTCGTGAGTTTGGAGGGCAGACCAAATTATTTGTTCTCACGAAGTCCCGAGTTGTGAGGAGTAGGGAAGTAGATCCAGACCATTGGATCCAAGTCACTAGAGAACCGTTGGATCAGAACCTTTGCGGGGTATCACGTATCGTAGGTTCGAGGGTTGAAAGAACTTCTTTTCGACCGCAGAAGTCACGAAGTGCCGTGCGTGAGGGATCGTATGAACATGTAGAACACCCGATAGGTGGGGCCGCGTAGTTGACAGGTGGCGTAACATAGAGCGCACAGAAAAGGTGGAAGCGGGTGACAGGTGGTGGACACATGTCGCCTGGGAAAGGAGTCAACCCATTGTTGACTAATCGTGCCTTGGGGATTCGCAAAGGAGGACCACAAGAGCTCAACACTCCAACTCGTGAAGTTGCGAGTTGCGAGGGGTGCTAGAGTTAGGCCTTAGCCGATGGTCGCTTGTAGAGGCGCTAGCGAGGAAGGAGCCATACCCATATCGCATCTCAGGTATCGGAGGTTTGGAGTTGAGGGTCTTAGACTCACTAACTCGCGAGATCGCGAGTCACAAAAAGCACTTACGCTAAGGCCCGGTTGTGGTCGCATGGAGATGTAAGGCTCATGCTTGATGTTAAGTTGCGCAGGGCGGGTTTTCATGAAGGACCTATGGATTGGATTCGTGAGGTTCCAATAGGGATCTGAAGGAGTCGCTTCGGCTCGAGGAGAATTTAGAATGATCTTGAGCGGATCTTGTCCCGAGGGTCTGGGCGAGGGGGGGGGTCTGCATTAAGGTGGTATCAGAGCCTAGAATAAATTTATTTTCTTTCTGTAGCAGAGAGAAGGGATAAAATTTTATAGCCATGCCACCGAGAAGAAGAGACGGGAAAATACCTGATCCAGCAGTGGAAAGAGAAATGTCGAGAAGAAGAGACAAGCAAATACCTGATCCAGCAGTGGAAAGGGAAATGCCCAAATTACGTGCCAGACTTGATGCTATGGAGACAGCATAGAGGTGCACAATTGACACTGGGGATATCAGTGAAGCTGAAAGTGAAAATGAAGCTGGAAATGAAGGATAAGAAGTTGCAGTCGAAGATGCTGGAGAAGAACGCCTATTCAGGGCTATTGCAAGGATAGGTGCTAGAGAAAAAATGGACATTCCAGTGTATGAGGGAAACTTGGATGTTGAAGAGCTTCTAGATTGGATTAGAGCTCTAAACAAATACTTTGACTACGAGGATGTTGAGGAAGACAAGAAAGTCAAACATGTTGTTACTAGACTTAAAGGGCATGCAGCACTATGGTGGGATGAACTGCAGGTTGACTGACGCTGCAAGGGCAAGCAGAAAATAAAAAGATGGGATAGAATGGTTGAAAAAATGAAATCCAAATTCATACCCAAGGATTATCAAATCACTCTGTTTCAGAGGATGTAGAATTTGAGACAGAAGTTGATGTCAATGAAAGAATACATTGAAGAATTCTACAGGATAAACATCAAAGAAGGTCATCGGGAAAGTGATGATGAAAACATTGCCAGGTACATGAATGGTCTGCGATATGAAATTCAAGATGAGATGGGCATGATGACCATTCGAACTTTGGAAGATGCTTATCATATGGCTCTGAAAGCTAAAGAGAAGTTGATCCGGAAGCAAGGTCAAAGAAGCCGAGGTAGAAGTCAAGCCATAGGAAAAACAATTTCCCAAGACAAAACTCAGAAACCTAAAGAAGAGGGGAAGAAACTGAAACCTCAACCTGAGAGAGGAGGAAGCTCACAAGGAAGACAGTATGCTGA
>JASDQU010033741.1:6327-16715 GCA_032191745.1 Picea mariana | reverse complement strand
ATCCATTTCCTCTTTCATGCCTTGCTCCCACTTCTTTTTGGTGTCTACCTGCATTGCCTCTTCATAACATTCTGGTTCACCGGAATCAGTCAACAATAAATAATACAATGAAGGAGAGTATCGTTTAGGGGTCTACTTAACTTAATAGATCTTCTAACAACACTTGCATGAGTTTGAGGTACCTGCTGATCTTGTTTTTGTACATTTTGATTTTTTGGTACCTTTGGAATTTCTTTTTCAGTGATCTCATCAGGCACTGTGTATTCTGGTTTTTCTTTTTCCTTTTTCTTTCCTTGCAACCGATCTTTGTACATGACCTTCTCATTGAATATGACATATCTACTCCTAATGATTTTTTTATTTTCATAATCCCATAAGCGATAACCAAAATCATTAACACTGTATCCAATAAAGGTACACTTCTTGGATTTTGACTCAAGCTTTGTTCTATTTTGTTTATCAATATGGACAAATGATTCACAATTGAAAGTCTTCAAAAAGAGTAGTTTACCTTTTTACCTGTCCATGCCTCATCTGGAATTCTACCATCCAAA
This sequence comes from Picea mariana, assembly GCA_032191745.1. Lineage (NCBI taxonomy): Eukaryota > Viridiplantae > Streptophyta > Pinopsida > Pinales > Pinaceae > Picea > Picea mariana. The sequence continues at coordinate 16,161 of JASDQU010033741.1, read as the reverse complement.
GAGCTTGAAGGTCCTCTGTTTATTAAGTAAACAACATTATCTACAACATCTTCCCATAACTTTAAGGTAAAACCAACATGCAAGCTCATACTCCTTGCACACTCCATGATTGTCCTGTTCATCCTTTATGACACACCATTTTCTTGTGGTGTTCTTGGAACTGTCTTCTCTCTACGAATCCCATGGTATGAAAAATAATCATCAAACTCCTTACTGCATTATTCACCTCCATTTTCTGATCTGAGACACTTCAACCCTTTTCCTATGTCATTCTCAACCAAATCTTTCCATTTCTTAAAAGTATAAAAAAAAAAATTTATTTTTTTTCGAATGAAATAAACCTATTTTTTTCTAGTTGCATAATCAATAAAAGCAACATATAATAAGAGCCACCAAGATATGATACCTGAGCTTGTATCCATACATTTTTATGCACAAGATCTAACCTTTCACTCTTCTTCTTTTTTTTGACTCTGAGAAATCTAACTCTCTTCTGTTTTCCATAAACATAATGCTCACAAAAATCCAAATCAATTTGTTTAAGATCCGGAAACAATTTTTTTTGTGAAGTATCTGCATCCCCTTCTCACTCATGTGTCAAATCCTATGATTCCACAGTGTTGTATCCACTCTTGTATAAGCTAAATAGATAGAAGAGTCAGTATTATGAGTACATAAATACAATTTACCTACATTCTCTCCTTTCTCTATCACCAATAATCCTTTGGTGACCTTCCACACCTTATCTGTAAATATGGATATACAACCTTCACTTACAAAATTCCATGTTGAAATTAGTTTTTTCCTTAGATATGTAACATGTCTTACCTCTTTCAACAACAATTGGTTTCCATTGCTTTGGTTTTTTTTTACCTTTTGCATTCCAACAATTTTGCATGGTGCATCATCACTCGAATGAACCTGTCCAAAATCATCTTGAACATAATATAGAAAATGTTTCCTATGGGGTGTGGCATTAAATTAAGCCCCTGAATCTACTACCCAAGACTCGAAAATATTATCTACAGAAAGAATCAAAGCATCTTGTAACAAATCACCTATTAAATTTGCTTCCTGATTTTTCTCTTGTTGTCCATCTCTTTGTTTCTTTGGAGCTCTGCAGTCTTTCTTCAGATGTCGTTTCTTCCCACAATTCCAACCACTACTACATATTGAAAAATTTGCAATGAATACTTGTGACAAAAGTACCATTTTGTCGCAAAATCAAGAGAAAAATTTCAATTTTTCAATTTTGTTATAAATCCAACTCGTATTCGTCACTCTCTCAGTGGAATCAAACTTTCATCTATTTTGCGACGATCATGAAGAAATTGGACTATCGTCTCTCTTTAGACAAACATGTGTATTTGTCGTAAGAGAGATGCTCACTATTGATCATTATACTCTTTGACACTATCCATACTGACCATTATACTATTTGACAAAGTCTAAATTGATTTGGTCAGCTTTTGTTGCAAGAGCGATGATATGACCATTATAACCGTTATACTCATTGACAAAGTGACCTAAATATAACTAGTTATTTGTTATATTTACATGTCACTGTTCATCGCAATTGTGACGGTAGTGACCTATAAATATTTTATCATTTAAAGATGTTGCGACAATCTTGCTATAACAACGACGGTTCTGAAAGGGTATTTTTGTGCAGAATTTGTTCGGAAGAATGTCACAGAATATAATTAGATGTGGGGAAAAAAGTAAAGCGGGTGAAAAGGGTGATGGTAGATGTTATTTCCCTTGCAAAACATTTTGCCTCATACATCCTGTAAGAATTTTAATAGCAACAACTACAAAACATTGTAGGAAATATGGGCACATTGATGGTGGATCGAATGAATATCGTCCCATGGTAATTAGCTATATATTCATTATCTGTTTTTATATTGTCAATTTTATATAAAATTATATATATGTATATATATTGTTTGAATGTTTGTTATAGTACACACTAATTTTGCATGATTGTTTGTAATTATAAAGCTAGAGCTGCCCTCTAACTTTCCACGGAATATTGCACCAAGTAGTAGTAGAAATGATGTTGTACAAGCTGAGGAACATGACCAAGCAAATGAGGATATCATGGAAGAAGATGATGGGACAAATAAAGTTAATGATCCCATGGAAGAAGATGGTGGGAAAAATCAAATGATCCAATATTTGTTTTCACAGCTAGATGAGGATGGGGACAGTGATGGTATTTATGATGAACCTCTATTAGAAAAGGAAAATAAACGACTTTATGAAGGATCAAGAGCAAATTTTCTCTCCGCTACATTGTTTATAGTGAACTTAAAGGTTATGAATAATTTGTCAAACACTTGTATGACACATATCCTAAGGTATGTAATATGTTTCATCTCATATTATACATAAATGTTAATTTTTTTCTATTTGTTTTTAGTGTTAATTAATGTGTAAAATAAGAATGCAATTTTTAAAATTAATGTTCTTTACATTAGCTAGTTATTTGTTATGTTGTAGATTGTTAGGTGAATTTTTGTTACCATTGTCAAATATTTTACCTCGCACATATCGAGGTTTGCATGCCATTATGAAAGACATTGGAATGGATTATTAAACTATATATGCATGTCCTAATTCTCATATTATATATTGTGGACAACATGCTTCAAAAACATAATGTTCACAATGTCTTATAAGTAGATATCGAACCGATCAAGTAACAAAAAGGGTGCCTTGAAAGGTTCTTTTTCATATTCCCATAATTCCACGTTTGCATCGATTGTTTAGGTGTGAAAGCATAGCACAATTTATGGATTTCCATGCATGTAACAGAAGTGGAGATAGTTTTCTTTGAATGCCTGCTGATCTTTTTGCATTTAGGGAAATTGAGGAAAAATGGGCAGATTTCAAAGATGAATCTCATAATGTTAGGCTTTCATTGGCAGCTGATGGTGTTAATCCATTCAGAGAGCTTAGGTCTATTTACTCAGTGTGGCCTATTTTTGTTATCAATAATAACCTTCCTCCTTGGATGTCAATAAAGAGGGAGAACATAATGTTGACAATGATTGTTCCAAGTATTTGTTTACATTAATTTTTTGAATGTAACATTAACATTTTCATTTGTTTCAATTTTTGCATAATATCTTTTGTTTATTTATTTACTTATATATACAGGATATCATTCCTATAGTAATTATGTGTAATTTCAAACAATTAGGTAAGTACCGGGTTAAATATATGAATGTACATATTGAGCCTCTTATCGACGAGATACTAAAGTTATGGGATGGCATCACAATGTATGACATATGTAAACCAATCGGGGAGAAGAGATTTGAATTCCGTGGAAGACTTTTATGGACAATTCATGATGCCCCTGGACTAACACATTTTTGTGGTATGTAGCATTCTAATATTTCTCTTCAATACTATATACTTTTTTAATGTTATCATGGTGCATGTTTAATTTTTAAATAATCTCATCGTATAATTGCAGGTCTTCAAACAAAGGGTAAATTTTCATGTCTAGTTTTTGGTCCTAAGATGAAGTATCATCATTCAAAAAGTTTAGGAAAGGTGGTTTTTGATGAGTATAGGCACCTCCTCCCTAAGAAACATAGGAATCATACTACTAAAAAACATCTTTTCAATGGGAAAGAAGAGACTGGTTTAAAACCAAGAAGAATGACACCTCACATATGGAGGTTGAAATATAATAGAAATCATCAAGGTAATCAATTTATTTATGTATCGTAGATCATGTAATGTTTTGAATGTTTATTTTAATCATTGAATTTATTTTACCGTATTTGATAATTATTTTTGTGATTTATTTTATGCTTCATGAAGGCCACCATCATCATGAAGGTATTAATAATGGGCTTCCACAAGGAACGAAATGTTATCTCGCTCAATTCATGAGGTTTCCCTACTATGAGGAGCTAAAAATAGCTCATTTGTTTGATACAATGCATATTAGGAATAATGTAACATAAACGTTATGGCAAATCATAGATGGTAGGAGGGACAAAGAAAAAATTGTCAAAATTTGTACTGACATTCAAGAAGCCAATCATGCAATGCGAAGTGTGATTCGATATTCAAATAGATCAGATGGAGCACTAGACCGAAATAACCTTCTATGGTTATTAACAGAGCAACAAAGAAATTATGTAAAAGAGGTCATTCAAAGAATTAAATTTCCCACAATTTTTTCTTCAAACATAAATAATATCTTAACAAAGAAAGGTGAATTTGGTGTAGTAAAAACACATGATTGGCATAATTTTATTAAGGTAATAATTTTGGTATACATATTTATATATATTGGCCTTATACATCTTTTAATTTTTTTATTTTTTTTGTCTACTTTGGTCGAAACAAATAACGATTCATTTTTTGTTATAGTATGTTCTACCGCTATCTCTCCCAAATGAATTTGACAACAATGTCAAACAAGTTATATTTGATCTTAGAAAATACATGAGGTAAGTAGTTCTAATTTATATGAAAAATGTTCTTTAAAATTATTGTTGTACTTAGTAACACGTGTTTTACTTGTACTGCAATATATTATATTATGTTATGTTGAAACATGTTATGTTCTTGTGTCATGATATCATGTAGATGGTTGTCATTGAAATAAATCCATGAAGATGATATAAAATATTAGAAGAGAGAAATTCCTTGTCTAATGTGTGAAATGCAAAAGTATATACCTCCAACATTTTTCAATGAACAAGAATACTACCTCATACACCAAGTTGAGGAGATTGAAATTTGTGGACCTGTTCACACAAGGTCAATGTGGATGGTGGAGAGGCACTTGAAATCATTGAAGGAGTTGGTTAGACAAAGAGCACGTCCTGAGGGTTCTATGGTGGAGGGATATATGGTATATCAATCCACGATGTATATTAGTCAGTATCTTCCTAAATTAGCAACGCCAACTATCCATGCAATGGATCACATTTGGGATGTGAACTCCATCAACAAATTTGAATATCAGGAGCATCTGTTAGGGAGAGGTAGAATGAAAAAAATGAGAGGTAATATATTAATAATTTTGGAGATTTATATTAATAATACATATAAAGTTTCATTTTTTGTGTATATGATCATACTCATTAATATAATTTATTTCATAAATTATTAATATTTATAACCTGGATATTGGACGTTATAACTAATATTTAATATTGGTGAATTATGATTTTTTGATTCAGTTGCTCAAGAGTGGGATGCATTGCAAATAATCTTGATTGGATGAATGTATGGATTTAAATATGTAAACAACATAATGGAGGTAGGTTATCATGGAAACGACTGTCTGAATTGGTTAGAGAAGCTCATCGTAATGAAGATTCCAATGTTACACAAAGGGAAATTGATTTAGAATATGGTTTGAAATATGGACAAGTAAGAAAATTCACCCGTTTTATTCAGTTATTTTATATTATATTAATGTGACTACATGTGTACTGTATTTTTCAGATACTTTCGAAGTTATATAAATATATATGTTAATTTATTAATTGAAAATGCATATTTTAAATATCTAGCATATTGTAGTTGAAACAACACAAGGCTATGTGGTGCAATGGTTGTAAATTTTGCATCAAACAATTGGATGAAACTAGGAATGGGGCCAACGTTAAAAATTTTTCAAACTATTTTTGTATGCACTGAAATTTGACATGGATACAATAATCGCATGCATTAATGATATGGGAGGGTTTCTAGACTCAAATTTGATACACACACCCACTTTATTCCATCATCAATTCATCATGTATATATTTGACCCTAATTTTCTTTCAAAGTACACAAATTGGTTGACGCAAGTTTTAAGTTGTCATCGGTCTTTCTTCATTTTTATTTCAGGTTCTACATTAATGTATATACAATCTATTTGTGTCATAGTTGTGATGAAAAATCCCTCTTTTTCGTTGATTTCTTAATCAACACCATAAAAATACTAGTGGAGGGAAACAATGACATGTGAATGGGGCCAACGTTGAAATGTTTTCAAGTTGTTTCTGTATGCATTGAAATTTGAGATGGATAGACTATTCACATGCCTTAATGATATGGCAGGGTTTTTGGACTCAAATTTGACTCACACACCAACTTTATTCCATCATCATATCATCATGTAGACCATAAACCATAGTTTTCATATGTTCTTGTAGATATGTTAATGATTCCAAATTTCATATTTGTATTTGACTCAAGGTACAACTAGCTTGCAAAGTATCAAATTTCAATTTCAATTTCATAAACCAAATATGAAATGAATCCGAGCATCATTTGATATCATCGCAAGAAAGACGAATGTAAATAATCTTGCAATGAATTAGCTATACTATCGACGAATAAATTTCGCCGATAGTATAGCTAGTTTGTCGCAAGAATGTGTCTTTGAATGGTGTTACATGGTTTGCAAGGAGTGTAGGGATTATATGGTGCAATGCATTGTAGTCTATAAGAACAATCTCTATGCCAAACCTCAAAATGGATAGTACCATATCTCGTTCATAAGACAAATATTCTTTGTATGTTTCCTTTGTGGTGGCTCAAGTCCTCAGTAGACATGATGCATGACAATGAAATGTAACAATTTGACTATTGAATGATAGTTTTATGTCACCCATGGTTAAGGAAAGAAAATAAGTTTCTTAGGTCCCATTTGAATCTTCTTATAATTGAGATTCATTACATAGTCCTTGAAAAAAGACAAAACACTTATGTAGCAGATATTTGGTCTTTATGTGGGACATTTTATGCCATTATTATGTTTTGTACAAAAATAATGGATCTTGGGGACTACAACATGGTCAAGGAATGAGGAACAAGCAACAAGGAACAAGGAAAAATGAACAAGGAACAAGGATTAAGGAACAAGGAATGGAAATTGTACTAGGTCTAGACACCGACAACAGTGACCTGTGAATGGGGCTAACATTGAAAATTCTTCAAACTGTTTCTGTATGCACTTCTCTTTGTCATGGATAGACTATTCACATGCCTTAACAAAACACTAATTTTCTTTCAAAGTACACAAATTGGTTGACGCAAGTTTTAAGTTTTCATCAGTCTTTATTCATTTTTCTTTCAGGTTCTACATTAATGTATATAAAATGTATCTATGTCATAGTTGTGATGAAAAATCCCTCTTTTTCGTTGATTTCTTAATCAACACCATAAAAATACTCCCTTGCAGTACTAGATGTGAGGACGTGTGTACTGTCGAACGAATTATACAAGGACCAAGGAATGGAAATTGTATTAGGACTAGACACGGGAAATAGTGACCTGTGAATGGGGCCAATGTTGAAATTTTTTCAAATTGTTTCTGTATGCATTGAAATTTTTCATGGATAGACTATTCGCATGCCTTAATGATATGGGAGGGCTTCTGGACTTAAATTTGACTCACACACCCATTTTATTCCATCATCAATTGATCATCATGTAAACCATAAACCCTAATTTTCTTTCAAAGTACATAAATTGGTTGACGCAAGTTTTAATTTTTCATCAATCTTCATTTTTCAGTCAGGTTCTACATTAATGTATATACAATGTATCTGTGTCATAGTTGTGATGAAAAATCCATCATTTTAGATGATTTCTTAATCAAAACCATAAAAATAGTCCCTTTTAGTACTATATGTGGGGACATGTGTAATGTCGAACAAATTTTACAAGGAACAAGGAACAAAAATTGTACTAGGACTAGACACGGGCAACAATGACTTGTGAATGGGGCCAATGTTGAAATTTTTTCAAACTGTTTCTGTATGCACTGAAATTTGTCATGGATAGACTATTCACATGCCTTAATGATATGTGAGGGTTTATGGAGTCAAATTTGATGCACACACCCACTTTATTATATCATCAATTGATGATCATGTAAACCATAAACCCTAATTTTCTTTCAAAGTACACAAATTGGTTGACGCAAGTTTTAAGTTTTCATCAGTCTTTCTTCATTTTTATTTTAGGTTCGACACTAATGTATATATCGACACTAATGTATCTATGTCATAGTTGTGATGAAAAATCACTCTTTTTCGTTGATTTCTTAATCAGCACCATAAAGATACTAGAGGCGAGCAACAATGAAATGTGATTGGGGCCAATGTTGAAAGTTTTTGAATCTGGTTCTATATCCATTGAAATTTGACATGGATATACTATTCACGTGTCTTAAATATATGGGAGGGTTTATGGACTCAAATTTGACTCACAAACCCACTTTATTCCATCATCATATCATCATGTAACCATAAGCCCTATTTTCCATATGTCCTAGTAGACATGTTAATGATTCCCAATTTCATATTTGTATTTGACTCAAGGTACAACTAGCTTGAAAACTAAATAATTTTAATTTAGAGTTGATAAATAAAATATGAAATGAATCCAATCATCATTTTATATCGTCGCAAGAGAGACAAATGTAAATAATCTTGTGATGAATTAGCTATACTATCGATGGAAAAATTTCATCGATAGTATAGCTAATTCATCGCAAGAATGTGTCTTTGAATGGTGTTACATGGTTTTCAAGGAGTGTAGGGATTATATGGTGCAATGTAGTGTAGTCTATAAGAACAATTTCTATGCCAAACCTCAAAATGGATAGTACCATATCTCATTCATAAGACAAATATTCTTTGTATGTTTCCTTTGTGGTGGCTCAAGCCCTTAGTAGACATGATGCATGACAATGAAATGTAAGAATTGGACTATTGAATGATAGTGTTATGTCACTCATGGTTAAGGAAATAACATAAGGTTATTAGGTCCTATTTGAATCTTCTTAGAATTGAGATTCGTTACATAGTCCTTGAAAAAAGACAAAAGACTTATGTAGCGGATATTTGGTCTTTGTGTGGGACATTTTATGCCATTAGTATGTTTTGTACAAAAATAATGGATCTTGGCGACTACACCATGGTGAAGGAATGAGGAACAAGAAACAAGGAACAAGGAATGTGGAATGAGGAACAAGGAACAAGGAACAAGGAACGAAAATTGTATTAGGACTAGACACGGGCAACAGTGACGTGTGAATGGGGCCAACATTGAAATTTTTTCAAACTATTTCTGTATGCACTGAAATGTATCATGTATAGACTATTCACATGACTTAACTATATGGGAGGGTTTTTGGACTCAAATTTGACTCACACACCCACTTTCTTCCATCATCAATTCATCATGTAAACCATAAACCTTAATTTTCTTTAAAAGTACACAAATTGTTTGACGCAAGTTTTATTTTTTCATCTGTCTTTCTTCATTTTTCTTTCAGGTTTTACATTAATGTATATACAATGTCTCTGTGTCATAGTTGTGATGAGAAATCCCTCTTTTTCATTGATTTCTTAATCAACACCATAAAAATACTCCCTTGTAGTACTAGATGCGGGGACGTGTTTAATGTCAAACAGATTTTACAAGGAACAAGGAACAAAAATTGTACTAGGACTAGACACAAGAAACAATGACATGTGAATGGGGCTAACATTAAAATTTTTTCAAACTGTTTCTGTATGCATTGAAATTTGTCATGGATAGACTATTCACACGTCTTAACGATATGGGAGGGTTTCTGGAATCAAATTTGACTCACACACCCACTTTCTTCCATCATCAATTGATCATCATGTAAACCATAAACCCTAATTTTCTTTCAAAGTACACAAATTGGTTGACGCAAGTTTTGAGTTTTCATCAGCCTTTCTTCATTTTTCTTTGAGGTTTTACATTAATGTATATACAATGTATCCGTGTCATAGTTGTGATGAAAAATCCCTCTTTTTCACTAAT
>JASDQU010033740.1:4703-14802 GCA_032191745.1 Picea mariana | reverse complement strand
AGTAAATATTTAATCCTTGAACTGGTCATAGGCATAGGGCCAACGAGATGATACCTGCGATGCGTGTTGTAGAACCAATCCCTTGGGATCATGTTTGCGAAATCGACCAATTTGGAACCAAAATTCCAATTGACCTAGCCCAAGTTGTTTAGCATGTGCGGTATCTTTGACCATGTAGAATCCGATATGAAACCCATACGGTATGAAATCCCTCTTCTTGTCTTTTACTAAAGTTTCATTGTATCCTTGCAGGATGGTTTGATAGCAAATTTTCCCTAACACTAGCCAGTCGAGAACATAAATGGGTAATAAGTGGGGTGCCCCTGTGGCACCGAAAACTATGATGTATGTTTCTCGTTCCTCTAAATACTAGTGGCCAATTTTGGATATAACCTTCTTTGCTTCAGCTAACAATCTGGGGCATTCTTTCCCTAAGAGAAAGAAGTATGTGCGTGCAATAAACTAATCACAGATAACAGCATAGGATTTCTTGAACCTATTTTCCCTTAGGATGTTGAAGTATGCATGGACCGCAAGCTCCAAACAGTGCCAATTCAGGTTCATTCCAGCGAAAGCATTCCTGGCACAAATGACGTCCAATAGATACGAGGCCATGTAGAAGGTGGTGGTATCTCCGTCCTTTGGCACCTGAGCATGTTTTATGCAGGTTATCAACTGGTTGGAGATGATGGAACCCCAATTGTAGCCTGTGCCTCAAATGGAGACTATAAAATCCAGAGGCATCCAAGCCTCTGAAAAATCAGGAGCAGACCTTTTCCCCATGTAACCTGCAGAGTAGAACGATGAGATATATGTATGGTTCCCTGAGATTGGCTGTTGGATACCAGCCAACAATCCGGTTTGTGAATTTTTTGTCTTCCCTCCACCAAGACGACATGATTTTGTTGGTATCATGTGACGCATAGAAACTCAAGATGAAATTAGTGCTCAGCTTTATCTCGGAATCTTTGAGCTTATAGTAACTCTGAACCTTTGGTGGCAGGAAGAATCTGACGCATTCGTCGTTATCATCATTAATCAAATAGTTTTGGGCATCAGCGTGGTCAATAATCCACTTCAGAAGCTCAATGCAAGGAAAGACTGGAGACCGGCTTGCCACCATGTGTATATAAGCTTTGTGAATGTTGGGGAGGACCTCGTCATCGAGTTTCCTTGTTTCAGGATTTCCATGCGGGGTATATTTGAGGGGTTCTTCTTTCTTAATTTTTTTGAAAACTTCTTCCCAACGAGGAAATGCCATCTTGGCTCCAATACTTGCCTCCGTATTTTCGAAAGTTGGGGGCTGGGAAAATGGCTCCTTGGGGATTCTCTTAATGACGGATACTGGCTTGGGATCAAATTCCAATTGTCTCACAACTGATGGGGAGGAGCCTTCTCCTACTTCTTACTCTTGCAGCTTAGGGGCTGTCGGCGATTTCCTGGTGGAAGGCTTCTTTGGAGGCATTGTTCCTGCAATTTAAAATGTCATTAGAACATGCGTACAGAGAAGCATTGGGTGCGGACATGTAACAATGGAATGCATAAAAACCATTAGAAGATACATAAATGTAACACTTTCTATGATAATTTCTTAATACTCACTAAACTTTGGGTGTTTTCTTTCGGGTTGTTGGCTTCACTCTTCTGTTTGTTCTGAATTACTTTCTATGCAGAATTGGATCATGCACAATGACTCGAACATGATATAAATAGAGAGGTACTACCATTCATATCAATCATTTAATATGAGTAATAAATGTAAATTCAAAATAAATTACCCTCGAATTTCTGCAAATAAACCTTAACTAGTTGACGACGGAGGCACGGGAGAAGATACATTGTATCGATGGGTTTAACAGATCCTTTTGATTCGTGCACGAATAAGTAACTAATGCGTGATCTACGAATTAACTACCAGCTTTGAATGTGGCATATCTGACATATATGGAGGTAACACATCTCGTCGTGTCACATTACTCCGGTGTAGGGATCAGGGATCGACTGTTTACTCCTTACCTATGCATGATGTTTACTATTACACTTTTTCTGCCGAAACCGAGTGGATCGATATTCCGCAAAATCCTTCCTGAGGTTGTTCGTAGGAAAGAAATGCTTTCATCGATAAATGCCGATGAAGGTCGATAGTCGACTACTTTGACTTTCCAAACAATTTTCACCACCTTTATTTTTCGTCAATGCCGAATTTATCAAGTGAGTCAGGGGAAAATCTTGGGTCGTCGATTCGTGCAGACAGTCGATGAAGAAGATTGAGTGGTACCTAAAAAGAGAATGTTGATATATTTTTTTAGGGTGTGTTGAGTGCTCAACAAATGGCGATTCACTGGGTGAATGCAAAATATATGATTCCTCTCTGTGTCCTGCACACATTTTATTCATATCTACATATATTACAATATATATATATATATATATATATATATATATATATATATATATATTAAATTATTCAATGAAAGTATTGTTTTAGGGCTTGGCCATTTAATGGGAGGGCATCAAGTTCCCCCTTTAGGTTTTTCAAACGATAGGTACCTACCCTGATTCTCTCGGCTACTTGGAAGGGTCCAAGCCATAGGCTTTCAAACTTAGAGTGTTTTCCCTTAGGTTCATTTGTTGTGTCCCACTTAATCACTAAGTCTCCTACCTTGAAGGTCTTTTCTTTAACCTTATGCTTATCAAACCATCGTTTCACTATCTGTTGGTGAGCCAGGAATTTTGACTTAGCCTTTTCTCTCTCTTCCTCCAACATGAGCAGAGTGTCGATTCTCTGTTGCATGGTCGACGAGGGTTCTTCCTGGGAGTCTTGGGCCAATTTAAGCGATGGTAGATAGAGCCCGTTCGGGAGGATAGCTTCTTGCCCGTAGACTAAGAGGTATGGGGAATTTCCTATGGCTTCTTTGGGTGTGACCCTATCGGCCCATAGGGTATTATGAAGTTGATTATGCCAATTTCTCTGGTTATCTGTAACTGTCTTTTTTAGTATCCTTACCAGGTTTTTATTAGTCGATTCTACAACACTATTTCCCTGTGGGTAGTAATTTGTAGAGTACTTGATTATAATTCCTTTATCCAAAGCAAACTCAGTCAATAAGGTAGAAGAAAAGTAGCTTTCATTATCAAATACTGGAATAGAGGGGATGCCAAACCTTGTGATCAGTTGTTGTTCTATAAATTGGATTACTACCTTCTCATTTACATGAGTCAGAGGATTGGCCTCTATCCATCTGGTGAAATAGTCTGTAGCAGTAAGAATGTACTTGTGGAGTTTTGAAGAACTAGGAGTAATTTCTCTTATGATATCCAACCCCCACTGCTCAAAAGGCCTTGAGACAGCCACGGGCTAAAGTGGGATTGTTGCCCTCTTCTCCTTTTTGACATTTAATTGACAAGTCTTACAGTTACTAGCATGAGTATGAGCATATTTAAACAAGGTGGTCTAGTAATAGATGGCTCTCAGAATCTTATAGGCAGTAGTGTTCCCTGCAAAGTGTCCTCCGACGGGACCATCATGGAGTTCCGTCAGCACCTTGTCAGTGTCTTCTCATTCAAGACATCTCAATAATACCCCATCATAGTTGATCCAGAAGAGTACCGAATTTATAAGATGATACTGTGTAGATTTCAATCTTAGGGCTCTCCTTTCCTTAGGGTTGAGGTTCTCGGGGCAAGCCCCATGATGCAAAAGATAAGGAAAATCATTGTACCAGGAGTCTTGTCTTAGGGAGATGTATGCTACTTTGTTGCACCATAGTGCCATTTCATTTTCCCACCCGGAATCTTCATTTGCTTATCCTGGGCTTCGGTTGCGAGCTTACACAGAGCTTGTCCTTTTACTAGCTTGGCAGGTTTTATATCTAGATCAAATTCCTGGACTACTGCCATCCAGTTCCCCCTTCTTTCCCCCATTTCTTGTTGGGTAAACAGGGATCGTACCGTAGGGTGCGACACAATCACCTTAGTGTGATTTTTTAGAATGTAGGACCTGAAATGATTTATTGCCTTATAGACCACCTAGGCCTGTTTATCTATGGCAGAATAATTGAGCTCAACTCCTTGAATATTAGTACTCATAAAGGACATTGGGGCTTCATTGTTGTCATCATATTTCTGGGTCAAAACTGCCGCTAGGGTTTGGTCGAAAGCGAAAGTATAAAGGGAAAAGTCTCTATTAAAGTCGGGACTTCACAATACCGGAGCCCGGGATATGGTAGCTTTGATATTGTTGAAAGCGTATTTTCGCTCATCGTCCCACTTGAAATCGGCATGCTTGTGAATCATCTTTTGTAAGGGTTTGATAATTTCGGCTAAATCAGGGGTGAATTTCCTCATAAAGTTGATTTGCCCGAAAAAGGTTTGCATGGCTTTCTTGTTATGGGGTAGCGGGAGTTGAGCTATGTCCTTAATTAGTTCTGGATCTATGCAGATACTTGCTTGAGATATAATATGACCTAAAAACTTACCTTCCTCGACACTGAAGATGGTTTTCTTAGGATTTAGCGATATACCATATTTTCGACACCTTTCGAAAATCTGAGTTAAGTGTTGGATGTGTTCTTCCCTATTATTTGAATACATTGTTACGTCATCTAAATATACTACCACACACCTATTGATAAGCAACCAAAAATCCACATCCATGGTCCTTTGGAAGGTTGCTCCTGCATTGATTAACCTGAAAGGCATGCGTTTATAAGCGAAGGTTCCCCATTTGGTTCAGAAGGTGGTTTTTAAATGGTCTTCCTATGAAACCAACACTTGGTTGTAGCCTGAGAAACCATCTAGTACAGAAAAAATCTCTGAGCCCGACACGATCTATAGAAGTTTCTCCTTCGGTGAGACCAGATAATTGTCCTTTTCTGATGCTCTGTTGAGGTTCCGAAAATCTACACAAATTCGGATTTCTCTCGATTTTTTCCGTACCGGGAAAAGATTTTCCACCCAGGTAGAATTCCTAACCTGGAAAATTATCTTTGCATCTAGAAGATTCCTTAATTCCTTATACATGAGGGGTTCCAGGGATTCCTCTCCTGGGAGGTGGTTGACCTTTTCTTACTAGAGAGGCTTGGCCTTCTTTACATCCTTTCATCTAAAATTCTATTGTCTTGGCCTCTTCGAAATTCTGCACGAGGGTTTTCTTGGCGGCTCTTTTAACGAACATGGAAATAGAAGCTGGAAGGGTGTTGGCATAAACCTCAATCTTCAATTCTTGAGTGGGTTTCACCACGGGCTGAAACTTGTTTAATATGGTCGTGAATATTTGATTGAAATCCTTGACCCTTTCTTTTGGGGTCATGGTGGCTATGAACAACTCAGCCATTAGGGCTCCTGTAGTAGTTTCTTCCACAAATTTGTCTAGAAAATCCTTTTGGAATTTAGTCCAGCTAGTTATAGATCCTTCAGGCAAATTAAAATACCACGTGGAAGTAGAGTTTTCAAACGTGTAGGGAAAAAGTCTACATACTACATCTTCATGTTGAATGTTCATAAGTATGATCGCAAGTATGAATTTATTGATATGATCTTTAGGCAAGCCTAAAGTTTTAGGGTCGTACTTGGGGAGCATCTTTTCCGGGTGCCGGGGAAGATTGTGTACTCGTCTAGGGATGGCCATGGTGTCTCTGTCCAACCAAGGCTAGTTGCATTGAAGTGGAACTTCTCTTTCCTCGTCACGACCATTGTTCCCTTCCATATCTTCGAATTTGGAGTCAAGCTCTTCTTCTTATGAAAAGTCATCAGGCTCGGGGATGTTGTCGACTGACATTTCGGGGATGAGATCAAGAGGTTCTTGGATTTCAATGATCACGAAGCCTATTAAGTCTTCGATGGAGTGTACGAAAACTTCGTCGAGAGTGCTAACCACCGATCTGATGTTTTCTCCGAGGGAATATGGGAGTTAAGGAAAATGCGTCGATTTGTCTAGCGTAGGCTCTAGTGATTCTCCTGAATTGATTCACTTCCTCGTGAGGGAGGGCGTAGGGTATTTTAGGGTGAAAAGTTTCTTCCTCGGACTTGGGTGAGTTACCTGTTTTGAGAGAACTCAGTAAGCGTGGGATGTCTTTTGGATGATTAGCCATTCATGTGGACCGTTACGAATCTGTAGGTTGTTCAAAATGTTATATAAGTTATATATTCAACCATTCATTCTCAGGCCCTCCTTCTAGCACCAATTCTATTGATGGGCCTTAAATCCCTTTGATTCAACAACAGGAACAAAATCTACCACCAAAGCCCAATTAGACTCTGCAGCGTTTGAGATGGAATGGTTCTCCAGATCTTGCAATCTGGCTAATTTATCGATGGTATTTGTGTTTTCTTGTGAAGGTTCTCCCTTCAGGTAGGACCGTTCTTTTCTATATTTTGTCTTGAGTGGGGCTGGTTTGAGAGATGCGAGCTAGCATAAGCCAACTTGACAAGTAACAAGATGGAATTTCAACTACTGGGAAGAGGCTGAGCTTGGGATAACCCGCTACTCAAACATGAAGACAATAATTCTATACCAAAGGGCCTAGTAATAATACATTAACCAAATGACCATCCAATTACTACCTGAGAATCTAACTAACAGAAAGAAAAACACATATGTAACCAAGACCATGACAAGAAAAATAATTCATCTACCATAACATTTATTAGATAACAACACAACGATTTATCTTCATCATTAAAGCAAAGAACATCAAAACATTGCACCAGATAACTTGACAACATAATCAAATGCTCTTACTCATTTACTGCATCATTCTTGGAACGGGATAGGAAATAATTCTTCTCCAACTCCAATCACATACATCTGATGAAAATAGCTTGTCTTTGGTCCAGAAGGACTTCTCAATTCATAGCAGTCTCAAAATAATTATCAACAAACGAAAAAAGAAACAGCGCTTACAACAACCATCGACCTCTAGTTAATCGAACGATGTCTCTATTTATAATATAAAATTCAATTGTAATTAATGGCTAAATACAATTCAGGCCAAACAAAAATTGCCACGTGGCATGATCATCCAATAGTTTCTTTCAACAGTCCACATGAGATGTCTCTTGAAAAGGGCCACTTCTTTACTATTCAGACCAGCTGATAAACAGATCTTCACAGGTTTGAGCCCATGGGAACCAGTGTTGTTCCATAGGAGTAGCATATACTCCTAGGATATCCACTACATGCATTCAGTACTTTACAAAACTGGGGTTCAGTTGTTGCAGCATGGCTCGAGCTCTGATCGGGTGTCCTGCAAATTGTTTCACTTTCCCTGGCTTTGCATCGGTGAGCTTCGTGCACTCTTCAGCCAAAAGTGAGTCTTGTATGGAGTGTGTCTTGAACACATCGCTCAAGTTAGTGAATTCATCGGGGGTGTCAAATTCGAGGAGACCGACATCTTTCATTACTTTATTAATTTTACACCAATGTTTCTTGTACTTGGCCCATTGCTTTTGGATTTCTCGGTGTGGGTCCCGGGTCATGTTCGCCCAGTATTTGGCAGATTTCTTCATGTGGTCGAGACTACTTTTTCCAACCAACTGAATGTCATGATTTTCCTTTTCTCGACCTTGCTGCACTGCCTCAATGTATTCGAGTCTCTCTACCGCTTTTTGTGCCTTTTCGTGCCACCTTTCCATTTCTTTGCATGTCGCGAGTGCCATGAGAGTATCCTCCTAGAATGCGACTATATTCTCGGTTAACAGGTGCCTTTCCTTCTTGAACTCATTATAAACTCCATGAACTCATCCTTCAGATACACAGTGGTCAGTGTAGCTCCTTTATAGTATTTGACATGATGGCGTAGTTGTTCGAGATCTTCTTGGGTGTCGGCTAGTTCCTTTTCATCTCTCCTAGCTCTATCCTGAGCGGCATCTAAGAGGGATTTTCCTACGCTGATCAGTTCGAACGTGTGAGCATCTGTAGTGCTAATTAAGTTCGATTCTATGGTAACCAAAATGGATTGATCCAAAGTGATCCTTCACCTTTTTGCGGTCCTTTGAACGATGGCCTTCCTATTTTGATCGTAGGAAATCGCATAGATGTCTGCTAATTCATTTACCAGTTCTGGTATTTGTTGATCCCCCATGAGAGGTTGTTTCTCAAGCTACTCGCGATGTATATTTTCTCAGGAGTGGGCTCTCGAATTTCTTCTCTCTATTTTGTAGATCCGGCTTCTACTTGTCATTTGTCTAGGACTTGAATATTGGGCGAAATGGAGGCATCAGGTACAAATTCATTGCTTACTTGCTCGTTGGCTGTAGAACTGCTGATTTTCTTTTGTGGAGCTTCACCACTTGGTCTTGCTTCTTCTTCCTGTCTATCGAACTCTATTGTGTCAAGGAAACCTTTGGACCCTATTTCCTTTTGTAAGACCTGCTTGTCTTGGACCTCGGGCTTAGAGGAAGTGGTTTTCTCAGGACCTTTTTCCTCTTGGACTCGCACCGGGGTGTCATGAGTAGGTTCCAAACTCTCGTTGTCACTGTAAATATGTATAAGGGTGCTCAAGGGATTGGGCGCTTGTGTCTCTATGTAGACCCGGCCTGTCTCTGGTTGAGTTGTCCCTTCTACCAAAAGATTTATCAGTGATGTTGTGGGTTCAGGGTTTCCTAACCCATGGGCATTATCGGGGACTGTGGACCCAGGATCATTGCACTCTGTTGGGATACTTTGAACAATAGTTGAAACTACAGGTCCTATGAAAATATACGAGTCATCCCGCATCCATTTCATCAACAACTCGGTTTGTTGAATTAACAACGTACTTCTTTCTCATGCAGCTTGATCTTCTGGGAGGTCCCTGATTTGTATCGAGGATTCCTAATGCATTCCCGCAACTTCAATGTCTTCTTCGGGATCACTTATTTCTTCATCCAATTCATATGCAACTTCTCCTTCCGGATGTCGGCTAATTTCTTGTACTACCTACTCCAGAAACATTGTTTGTTCTTCATAGCTCATAGCTCTAAACCTGGTTCCTCGAGGATAAGCCTTCCTGGATGCAACCACATTCCAGTCTTGGGCATTCTTAGTAAATATTTCATCCTCAAACTGGTCATGGGCATAGGGCCAATAGGATGATACCTGTGACGTGTGTTGTAGAACCAATCCCTTGGGATTGTGTTTGCAAAATCGACCAGTTTGGAACCGAAATTCCAATTGACCTAGCTCGAGTTGTTTATCATGCACGATATCTTTGACCATGCAGAATCCGATACGAAACCCATACGATATGAAAGCCCACTTCTTGTCTCTTACTAAAGTTGCATTGTATCCTTGCAGGATGGTTTGATAGCAAATTTCCCCTAACACTAGTCGGTCGGGAACATAAATGGGTAATAAGTGGGGTGCCCCTATGGCGCTAAAAACCCTGATGTAGGTTTCTCGTTCCTCTAAATACAAGTGGAAAATTTTGGATATAGCCATATTTTCTTCATTTCACAATCTAGGGCATTCTTTCCTGAAGAAAAATAACTACATGGATGCAATAAACTGATCACAGATAATAGCATAGGATTTCTTGTACCTGTTTTCCCATAGAATGTTGAAGTATACATGGACCGTGAGCTCCGAAGAGTGCCAATTCAGGTTCATCCCAGCGAAAGAATTTCTAGCGCAGATGATGTCTAGTAGATATGAGGCCATGTAGGAGGTGAGGGTATCTCCCTCCTTTGGCACTTGAGCCTGTTTTATGTAGGTGCTCAACTGCTCGGAGATGATGGCACCCCAATTGAAGCCTGTGCCTCAAATGGCGACTGTAAAATCCAGAGGCATCCAAGCCTCTAAAAATCGAGAGCAATCCTTTCCCCATGAAACCTGTAGAGTACAGCCATGAGATATATGTATGGTTCCCTGAGATTGGTTGTTGGATACCGGCCAGCAGTCCGGTTTGTGAATTTTTTGTCTTCTCTCCACCAAGACGACATGATTTTGCTGGTATCGTGTGACACATAGAAACTCAAGATGAAATCAGTGCTCAGCTTTAGCTCAAAATCTTTGATCTTATAGTAAATCTAAACCTATGATGGCAGGAAGACTGTGATGCATTCATCATTATCATCATCAATCAAACATTTTTGGGCTTCAACGCGGTCAATAATCCAC
>JASDQU010033738.1:1056-22012 GCA_032191745.1 Picea mariana | reverse complement strand
CATAGAGTGGAAAATAAAGTACAACAGACATCAGTTTCAGAACCGTCATAGTAGCCTTTCGACCTTTGGATCTGGGAGAAGACATCAAAGTCGAGCGTGTGTGTGTGTGCTCCTAGAAGGCCAAATACCATACTAAATAAGTCGTTAAATGCCTCCAAGATTTGTATTACCAAGTGTGTCAAACATCATTCATTAATAATGGAAGCTAGGCAGTTCTAAAGAGATGAGGACGACCATATCGCACGTTCCATACAACTCCGATCGACGACGTTTTACATGTTCTGGATCACATCCGTTTGAGCTATTGTGGCATGTTTACTCTTCAAACATTATGTCGCGGGACGCGGGTGTTTTATTAGCATGCTTTTTTTCGCTCCTTCATAACTCTATAAATTTCTGGAGTCCTATGGGGAATTCTACATATATGTCGGGCTTAGACTCCTGTAATTCTGGTCTAGTGGGTTCGTCTTGATGAAATATTGTGTAATAGTAGTTTTTATCATCTGCAGACAACTGAATCCCTATGTTTTTTCATGATGGGGTCTCCTTCCAACATGAGACGAGGTCTACAAGGTAGTCGGAGTGCCAGGGCCGAGCCCCAAGGTGCCTGGGATTCTTTCTTATTGGCTTCCCGTGCACTTGAAACTTTAGCAAAAAGTATAGGCATTCTTTTGGAAATGGTATTAGTGTCTCTAGCGGAGCTTGGGGTGGAAAGAGGTACGTATGAAATATCCATGCTGGGAACCGTGCCTTCTCAGGAGCCGAAACCATGGAGGAGAGGAAGGCCTAGAAAGGATACTGAAAAAAGGGAGGCAGACCACTTTGCGGTTGAGCCATGCGTATGTCTAGTTGTTGAGGGGTCTACGATGCTTACCCATTGGTTGGGGCCAGTTGGGACTGTCGGTAGAGGAAGTGGGAGACGAAAGGAAAGGGAAAAATCACCAGGTCTTCCCGTCGAGAGTCCCGCTCAGTAGTTAGAGTGGGCCCAACTCGCAATAGCTGAACTCTACCAAGAAAACAGAGAGTTATGGAGCTAGTTTGCAGTGAAGAACCGAGAAGTATTGGTGTAGCAGGGTTGCGAAGGTAGCACAATCTGGCTTCAGAGGTAGCTTTGAGAGGTGCAAGATAAAATTGTGCAACTGTGCGAGGCACAGAGGATGACAAAGAAAGAGGAATGAAAGACATTACAAGGTGTGAAGGATAGTCTGAAAGAGGATCAATGCACATAAGATAAATAGTGGGTCGATCCTTGCCTTATGTCCTCAGAAGCACCTACTACCAGTCTTTCTTATTTTCCTTTTGTAAGGGTTTTTTGTTCTTACTGTGACCGGGCTGGTTAGCTGGGTTGTTGGGGTCGTTTATTTGTATGTAAACCAAGACTGGCAGGATCTTTTTTTTTATTGTATGAAGAATTTGAAAGTGTTTTTTGAATGCATCATGCTCCTTTTGGATGTGAATTAAACGCCACTCCTTATTTAAATTTCTTCGCGCTTATCATGGGATTTTATAATTATTGTCATTGCATTTGTAAATTCATTGATTTATTCTCTATTAAAACTTCTGATATTAGTCAATGTTGACGTGGTCTTATTAACCGAGGTCATTAAAATATCTAAACATAGAGAGGGCACCTAGCTAGCGGGTAGGAAATGTATTTGGGGAACTCATACTCATCGAAAGCACATAATGGGTTAAGTACAATGGCTATCGATAAAATTAATGCATGGTTTTCTTTGTGAGTTGACACATCGTAACTTTTTTTTGACGCTGAAATCGTATCGGGGATCGACAATGTCAGTTTTCATTCATGTGGTGCCTACTATTACACTTTTCCGCCGAAGCCGAATGGATTGGTCTTCGGAAAGATTCTTCCCAAGGCTTATTAGTAGAGAAGAAAGGCCTTTTATCAGCTGACGCCAATGAAGGTCGGCATTTAGCTACTTTGACTTTTCAAGCGGTTTTTTTCCACCATTAGCTTTTACCGATGCCGAACTTCTTAAGTGAGTCGGGAAAAATCTAGGTCGCGGATTCCTTGAGTGGTTGTTAATTTTTCTTCCATATTTAGGAAGGTTTCTGTGTCGTATGTTCAAGCATACTTTAATTTATTCAAACATGAAACATAATAGGTGGGCGAAGGTATCAGTTTCATAACGAAAGTGGAAACAGACAACACAAAAAGATCAAGTGGTACCCAAAAAAGAAAATGTTCATAGATTTTTTTAGGGTGTGTTGAGTGCTCAATAAAGGGCGATTCACTGGGCGAACACATAATATCTGGTTCTACTTCGTTTCCCTTGAGGTATTACCGAAATAGTAAGTAGATATTTTGGGTATTTATTTGTTTATTTATTTATTTATTATTATTATTATTATTTTATTTTTTTTATTATTTAAAGTATTGTTTCAGAGCTTGGCCATTCACTGGGAGGGCATCAGGTTCCCCCCTCAGATTCTGCAATTGGTAAGTGCCTGCGCCAATATTTTTAGCCACCTGGAAAGGTCCAAGCCATAGGTTTTGAAACTTAGAATGCTTCCCTTTTGGTTCGTTTTCTTTGTCCCACTTCAGAACTAAGTCTCCTACCTCAAAGTTCTTTTCTTTAGCCTTGTGTTTATCAAAACACTGTTTGACTATCTGTTGATGATATAGGAACTTTGACTTAGCCTTCTCTCTCTCTCTTCTTCTAGCATGAGCAGAGTGTTGATTCTTTGTTGCATGGCCGACGAGGGTTCCTTGTTGGAGTCTTGGGCCAATTGAAGAGATGGTAGGTAAATCCCATTTGGGAGGATGGATTCTTGTCCGTAGACTAGAAAGTATGGGGAATTCCCTACAACTTCTTTGGGTGTGACCCTATCGTCCCATAGGGAATTATGAAGTTGGTTATGCCAATTTCTTTGGTTATCTGTAACCGTCTTTTTTAGTATTCTTACCAGGTTATTATTAGTTGATTTCACCACACCATTTCCCTGGGGGTAGTAATTTACAGAGTACCTGATTATGATTCCTTTGTTTAGAGAAAACTCTGTTAATAGGGTAGAAGATAAGTACAATGCATTGTCAAACACCATAACAGAGGGAACACCAAACCTTGTGATCAATTGTTGTTCTATAAATTGAATTACTACCTTCTCATTTACTTGAGTCAGAGGAATGGCCTTTGCCCATTTTGTGAAATAATCGATGGCAGTAAGAATATACTTGTGCAATTTTGAAGAGCTTGGGGTAATTTCCCCTATTATGTCTAACCCCCACTATTCAAAAAGCCTCGAGATAGTCATAGGATGAAGTGGGACTGCTACCCTTTTCTCCTTTCCAGCGCTTATTTGACAAGTCTTACAGTTCCTAGCTTAGGTATGAGTGTCTTTGAACAAGGTGGGCCAGTAATAATCGGCTCTCGGAATCTTATGAGCGGTGGTGTTTCCTGCAGAATGTCCCCAAAAGGGGTCATCGTGGAGTTCTTGTATCACTTTATCAATGTCTTCTCATTCAAGACATCTCAATAGTACTCCATCATAGTTGATCCGGAAGAGTACCTAATTTATAAGGCGATATTGTGTAAATTTTAACCTCAGGGCTCTCCTTTCCTTAGGGTTGAGGTTCTCGGGACAAGTCCCGTGATGTAGAAGATAAGTTAAATCCTTATACCAGGAGCCTTGTCCTGGGGAGATGTATGCTATTTCATTACACCATAGTGCTATTTCGTTTTCCCACTCAGAATATGGAATTGCTTGATCCTGGGCTTCGACTGCGAGCTTGCACAAACCTTGTCCTTTTACTAGTTTGGAAGGTTTTATGTCTAGATCAAATTCTTGGACTACTTCCATCCAGTTCCCTCTCTTTTCCCCCATTTATTGTTGGGTAAATAGGGATCAGATCATAGGGTGTGGCACAATCACCTTAGTGTGATTCCTGAGGATGTAAGACTTGAAATGCTTGACCGCCTTATAGACCGCGTAGGCCTATTTTCCTATGGCAGGGTAATTGAGATCAACACCTTGAATATTGGTACTCATAAATGACATTGGGGCTTCATTGTTTTAATCATCCTTTTGAGTCAAAACCACAGCTAGCGATTGGTTGGAGGCGAAAGTGTAGAGGGAAAAGTCTCTATTAAAATCAGGACTTCGCAACACCGGGGCCTAGGATATGGCATCTTTGATATTTCTGAAGGCGTCTTTTTTCTCATCATCCCACTTAAATTTAGCATCCTTGCAGATCATATTTTGTAAGGGTTTGATGATTTCGGCGAAGTCGGTAGTGAATTTCCTTACAAAGTTTATTTGCCCGAAAAATGACTGCATAACTTTCTTGTTATGGGGTAGCGGGAGTTGATCTATGGACTTAATCCTTTCGGGGTCTATGTGAATCCCTTCTTGTGATATAATATGGCCTAACAACTTACCTTTGTCAACACCGGAAATAGTTTTCTTAGGATTCAGGGATATACTGTATTTCCTGCATCTCTTGAAAATCTGAGTTAAGTGTTGGATGTGATCTTCTCTATTCTTCGAGTACACTGTAACTTCATCTAAATACACTACCACACATCTATTGATAAGTCCTCGGAAAGCTACTTCCATGGCCCTTTGGAAGGTTTCTCCTGCGTTGATTAACCCAAAAGGCATGCGTTTATAGGCGAAGGTTCCCCATTTGGTTCGGAAGGTGGTTTTTAAACGATCTTCTTCTTAAACCAATACTTGGTTGTAGCTTGAGAAACCGTTTAGTAGGGAGAAAATATCTGAGCCCGACACGGTCTGCAAGAGTTCTCCCATTGGCGAGACAAGATACTTGTCCTTTTTGGAATCTCTATTAAGGTTCCATAAATCCACGCATAGTTGGATTTCTCCCGACTTGTTCCTCACCAAAACAAGATTTGCTACCCAGGTGGAATGTCTAACTTGGAAAATTATCTTCGCATCTAAAATCTTCCTTAACTCCTGATACATGAGAGGTTCCAAGGATGGATGATACTTTCAAAGATTTTGCTGGAAATGTTTTATTTTGGGTTTCAACAGGATGGTGTGTTGAATAATGCGGCTGTCATGCATTTTCAAATCCTTATAGGACCATGCGAAGATGTCCTGATATTGTCTAAATAATTTGAGGTAGGATTTCCTCTCTTCCTTATATATGGTTTTGTCAAGGTTCACATTCTTCAGGTTTTCTGGGGTTCCAAGATTTACAGTTTCATGGAGGGGCTAAGAGCTACCAGTCTTTGCATTTTTAGGTCCTTTAAATTGTTCCTTCAGATCAAACAGATTCTCTAGATTATATACCTCCTTCAGGATTGTGTGAGCCTTCGGTTCTATCTGAAGATCGGTTCCTGTTGATTTCTCTTGGAACTCTTCATCGTCAATAGTGAGATCATTGAAATTATCTTGGTTGGTTAAGAAGTTAATGATCTGTTCATCTCCCTCAAAGAATTTCCAATTAGAAATATTATTTTGTGCCGATGGTTTGTAGAGCAATTCTACAGTGAATCAGGAGGCTTCATAATATTCTAGAGGCGATAGTCTGGAAGCGGTCATGGCTAAGGAGTCGACAAGAATATTCTTTGCCCTAGGAATCGTCGTGATATTGAAAGCCTCAAAGCGCTCTATTAACCTATGCACCTCCTGCTAGTAGTTCTTAAGATGAGGTAAATTGTAGTGTATAGTATTCCTTACTTGTCTAACAATAATTTTAGAGTCTCCGAAAACTTTCAATTCTTTGACATTCAGATCTATGGATTTCTTTAACCCTTGTACTAGAGCTTCATACTCGACAGTGTTGTTGGTACATTTGAATTGTAGTCTACAAGACATGAAATGACGTTTACCTTTATGGTCGATGAGGATGCACCCTGCTTCCGACCCTTCTTGTGACTTAGATCCATCAAAATAGAGGGTCCAAATGGGTGAATGAAAGTCTCTCCTTTCTCTTTCTTCTATAATTTTTTGTTCTCCGATCTTTTCTCCCACAATTCCAAGCGCAGAGTTTTGGCAGAAGAGAGAGTCTCCCGTCGACATCAGTGATTCTTCTTGGAAAATCATTTCATGATTTTGAGTACACGAAACATTAGATAGAAGAGGAGAAAAGTTCCTGAAATGGGAATCACATGAATAATTACCAAACACAGGAAAGGTCGTGGATGTGGGTTCATTCGGGGTTTCTAGATCAGTGACCGTATTCTTCAGATATTTCTCCCTATCGATCTTGATCATGTTGTTGTATCCCTTCAGTGGTATCCAAAGGTGTGCCCAATCTATACTGAAATATCCATTGAGATTTTCAAACCAATCTTGGCTCAACAATAGCCCATATGCCTCTAGGATATCTACTATAATGATGTCAATTACTTGGATGCGTCACTATCCTGATCATCACATATTTGGATGTGTCGCTATCCTGATCATCACATATTTGAGTTCTCCCATGACCTTGAATTGGGTTCTATATAATTGTATAACATGCTTATCACTTTTGAGAGGGACAACACCTAGTTTATTACAAATGGCCAAGGGAATCACATTGGAGGATGCCCCATAATCTACCAAGCAATTGTGAAGGTTCCTGTTGAAGACCTCAAACGTCAGGAAGAAAGGTGGAACAAAGGGATTTTCCCTCCTATCTCCCGAATAGGTGTTCAGAGTCGGCTTACTCACTGGATCAGTGGAAGACATATTTCTTTCCAGATCACTTTTCGTCGCAAGGTTTCCTACGGAGTTTAGAGCCTGCAGCAAAAATTCTTTCTGCTGGGGGATCCTACACATGTCCATAACGAATATGTTGGCCCTTAAAGTTTTCAAATCTTTGACCACGTTATAATATAGTTTGGGTGATTCCTGGGTGTGAATTCTTATAGGCTTATTGCCGAAAGCGGAAGGTGTTTTCGAGCAATCAAGAGTTGCTTTACTCTTCGAGACTTGGGCGACGTCGACATCTTTCGATCCAAGTGGACCATTACTGCACGTTTGTATCGCCAAGACTTCCGTGGGTTGTTCCTGGGACTCAAATAGGTCGCTAGAAGGCATGATCAGGTCAGGATCCCATATTAGCATGGTCGTGTCTCGTGGTGGATCAATCTCTTCTTGATCGGTACTATTGATAGCCAAACTACTTGGTTGTTCGGTTAGGGAGACTTCATCCAGGAATCGACTGGCCATCAAATTCATGGCGTGTACCCATTGGGGGCAGTTTCTTTTGGAGTGGCTTTCCTAGTGATACATGCAAAAAGAATCAGACGTGACATTCCCTAGATCAATATTTAAGTTGGTTGGGGGAGGTTCAATTGCTTTGAACGATGGGTTTCTTTTAAATAAAGGATTATAGGGCCTTTGGCCTAGGTTTCCCTCTTCTGTGCTTCTCTTCATGTCTATAATCTCATTTGATAATTTCTTAACCATGCGTTGTAGATCCTCTATATCCCCATTACCCTTGTCGGGAGTTTGTTCGGCCAGTTTCCCCAGCGGTCTAGTTAAAAGGAGTCCTCTCCTAGGAGGGGGATGGGTCTCTCTTTTCACTAAAGAAGCTTGGCCTTCCTTTCATCCTTTCATCTAGAAATCTATCGTCTTGGCTTCTTCAAAATTCTCATCAAGGGTTTTCTTAACGACTCTTTTCACAAACATAGAAATAGAAGTCAGAGGTGCATTGGCATAAACCTCAATTTGTAATTCTTGAGTTGGTTTCGCCACAGGATGGAATTTGTTTAAAATGGTTGTGAATATTTGATTGAAATCCTTAACCCTCTCTTTTGGGGTCATGGTGGCTATGAACAACTCAGCGATCAGGGCTCCCGTAGTATTTTCTTCCACAAATTTGTCTAAAAAATCTTTTTGGAACTTAGTCCAGCTAGTTATAGATCCTACTGGCAAATTAAAATACCACGTGGAAGTAGAATTTTCAAATGTGTAGGGAAAAATTATGTAGACTACGGATTCATGTTGAACGTTCATTAGCTTGATCAAAAGTATGAATTTCTTGATATGATCTTCAGGTAAACCTGAAGTCTCGGGATCATACTTGGGGAGAATCTTTTCCAGGTGTCGGGGAATATTATGTACTCGTCCAGGGATGACCACGATGTCTCTGGACAACCAAGGTTGGTTGTCTTGAAGGGGGATTTCCCTTTCCTCCCCATGATCATTATTACCTTCCATATCTTTGGAATCTGAGTTGATCTCCTCTTCTTCCGAAAAATCGTTTGGCTCGGAGATATTGTCGGCTAGCGTTTCGGGTATTAGATCAAGAGGTTCTTGGATTTTGATAATCATGAAATCTATCAAGTCTTATATGCAATGTACGAAAACTTCTTTGGGAGTACTAACCACTGGTCTTCTTTGTTGTTTTCTTCAAGGAAGGATAGAAGCTAAGGACAACATGTCGATTTTCTGGGCGTAGTCTCTAGTGATTCTTTGGAACTAATTCACTTCCTCATGAGGAAGGGCGTAAGGTATTTCAGGGTGAAAAGGTTCTTCCTCGTGCTGGGGTGAGCTATCTATTTTGGGAATACTCAGTGTGTGTGGGTTGTCTTGTGACAGACTAGCCATGCATGTGGGATGTTGCGAATCTGTAGGCTGTTTGAAATGATAGATAACATATATATTCAACCATTCATTCTTAGGCTTTCTTTCTAGAGCCAATTCTGTTGATGGGTCTTAAATCCCTTGACTCAACAGTAGGAACCAAACCCGCCACCGAGGCCCAATTAGACTCTGTATCGTTTAATATGGAATGGTTCTCCAAATCTTGTGATCTAGCCGATTTATCGATGGGCTTTATGTTTTCTTGTGAAGTCTCTCCCTTCAGTTAAGACAGTTCTTTTTCTGTACTTCTCTTGGGTGGGGCTGGTATGAGAGATGCAAACCAGTATAAACCAACTTGACAAATAACAGGACAAAGTTTTAACTATTGGGAAGAGGTCGAGCTTGAGATAAATCTCTCCTCAAACATGCAAACATAGATTCTATGCCAAAGGGCCTAGTACTAATACATTAACTAAATGAGCACCCAATTACTGTCTAAGAAAACTAATTAACAGAAAGAAAACACATATGTAATCAAGATCACGGTAAGAAAAATAAGTCATCTACCATAACATTCATCACATAAGAACACAACGATTTAATCTTAATCATTAAAGAAAAGAACATCAAAACATTGCACCAGATAACTTGACAACATAATTAATTGCTCTTACTCATTTACTACATCATTCTTGGAACATGATAGGAAGTAATTCTTCTCCAACTCCAATCACATACATCTGATGAAAATAGCTTGTCTTTGGTCTAGAAGGACTTCTCAGTTTATAGCAGTCTCAAAATAGTTATCAACAACCAAAAAAAATAGTTCTTACAACAACCATTGACCTTTGACTAATTGGTCGATGTCCTTATTTATAATATAAAATTAAACCGAAATTAACGACTAAGTATAGTTTGAACCAAACAAAAATCGCCACGTGGCATGGTCATCCAACAGTTTCTTTAACAATTCACCAGAAATGTTTCTTGAAAAGGGTGACTCCTCTCATATTCAAACCAGCTGATAAATAGTTCTTCACGAGTGTTGGCCCACGGAAATCTGTGTTGTTCCATTGGAGTCACATATATCCCCCTGATGTCTTTGCGAACTCTTCGATGACATATCGAAGCATGTTTTGTTCAACAATCGGGGAATTTTCCTACAAATCGGGATTGAGGTAGTTTAGTGATTAAATAGTGTAATAGAAGCTATCAACAAACAAAAAGGACTGATACGTACCTGTGAAGTTTACTAGTCCCGATTGTTTAATACTTACATCATCCAGATTATCCTTTGAATGAACTGCGATGTCCTTTGCCTCCACCGTTGTTCCTCTTTGGTTTAAATGAGTTATGTCAGCATGCCATAGAGTGGAAAATCAAGTACGACAGACATAAGTGTCGGGACCATCATAGTATCCTTTCAACCTTTGGAGCCGGGAGAAGATGTCAGAGTCGAGCATGTGTGTGTTTTCTCCCAGAAGGTCAGATACCGTACTAAAGAAGTCGTTAAATGCCTCCAGGATCTGTATTACCAAGTGTGTCAAGAATCATTCATTAATAATGGAAGCTAGGTAGTTCTAAAGAGATAAGGATGACCGTATCGCACATTCCCTTCTACTCTGATCGACGATGTTTTACGTGTTCTGGATTGCATCCGTTTGAGCCGTTGTGGTGCTTTTACTCTTCAAACATCATGTCGTGGGGCGTGGGTGTTTTATTGGCACTCTTTGTTTCACTCCTTCATTCCTCTATAAATTTTCAGAGTCCAATGGGGAATTCTACGTAGGGGAGGGGGAATGTAACATCCCCACTATAATCCATGTTTTAATTAATGTTTATGTAGATATAATGTGTGGCTATGGTTGAAGCGATGTAATATGCAAATTGTATTTCTATGTTTTAATAATAAAATGTGACGGAAAATGCTAAGGGGACATGGAAAAGATATGGGGGATGAATTAATCCAGAAGAGGGGGGAGTGTCTATGATAATGGCCAAGAGGGGTCCAAGGGGGAAATAACCATGTATATTAATTTAACCCATTTTCATAAAATTGCTAATTGCATATTAACCTTCCAATTTATGATTGAGTGTTCCCAAAGCCAATCATTGAATACATGTAAGAGGGTGGGTGTGAGTGGTCACATCCCAAAGTTATTGGGAACATGGGGGTTGAGTAAAATCAACTTAGGGAAGAGTGTGAGTCAAGAAAGGAAAGCCAAAGAGAGTAGATTCATATGGTTGGGACAACAATTTTTAGAACAATCACGTTTATGCATGGGAAGCAAGAGAAAGAAACAAATAGAGCTTGAAGTTGATGCAGCCATGGAGGGAAAATTCTAGACCATGTTGGAGCATAATTGGAGTGAATTGGAGTTGGAAAACTGAAGAGCCAAGTTTTCATGCCTGAAGAGTGAACTCCTATGTGAGTTTCACTAAAACAACAAGTGTTTGTTGTTGGTTTGTTGATAGTTTTCCTAGTAGCAAGATCCCTTTAGTTTCCAGCTGAGATATTCCTAGCTCCATGTGCCATAGAGACCTTGATAAAGGAATGGAACATTCCTTGAGTTAATTCTGCTAAACAAATGGTACATCCCTTGGGTTATCCCTGATAAATGAACGGTGCATTCCTTAGGTTGGACAGATCAAGATGAAGTCAGAGCTAGTGGAAAATCGAGATAGTTGTAGGATAATATCTATTGGGTTGAGAGTTTTATGAGTTGTGAGTGGACTGTGAGAGACCACCCTCTTTTTTGGATTGCTAACCTCAGCTTGGGGGTGACTAGCTGTTGAGATTTGGAATAATCAGTCTAATGTTGGGTGGAATGTCTGTCCCAAGAAGATGGTTGCACAATTCTTGTTTAAAGATAAGTGTTTTATCTTGTTGCAAAGTTATTTACATGTGTTATTGTTGTGAATGAACCTTGTGTAAATGGGAATGATTTATATGTTTTTGTAATGAGATGTTTAGCTCCATTTCATGTTGATTATTAGCATGTTTTAGATGCATCTATTTTATGGTTATGGGAAGCATCTAAATATGTTTTAATTTTGTAGTTGTAAGCTACAAGAAATTGACAAACAATAAAAGAATCAATTTAGTTAGCAGGAATTTCGTTTTTATGTTTATTCTGCACCTTAATGTCCCTCGGTTGGGATCGGGGATGTTACATCCTCACTCATTTTATATGTACCCAGCATGGTTCATAAGAATGAAATAAAAATTACAAAATGTAAAGGTATAGGAATATAATAATAATAATAATATCCTTGGTGTATCTACAACCCAATGAATGTTTCACCATTGTTTCATATAAGGGGCCTAGAAATACCCATACATAGGTTTTGGCCTATAAACGTCCATAAAAAGGTGTTGTACCACATTCCTAGCTTAGCTCGACCATATCCCCAATGCATAGATCTCTCGTATTTCAAGGAAATAAATAGTTGCACAAATATGTCTTAAAGGTATGTTTCCCTCTACTACAAACACATTCAATATGAGGAACCATGGATTTATGAAGATATTTGTAGCTAAATGCGAGTTTTTACATTATTTTTTGTTACTGTACCTCACTATAAATCCCAGGAAATTATCTTCCACTTTGTAGTCAAGATTGACATTGAAGAAGAAGAGAAAGAATCCACCACACATAAGTATGGATACTCATTAGTGTAGATGCTAAGAATAAGTATAGATGTAACACACCCGACCCCTAAGTACCCTTTCTAGGGATGGGGCATCAAAATTTTTCTTACTCAAATCATCTCAAATTATTTCTCTGAGATGATTCATCCTCTTCTACTTGCACGCGACTATTACTAGGCTCTAGTATGACCTTTAGTTTACAAGTTATGGTTTCCCGAAGTCCTTCATGCGTTCATTGGTGAAGGGACACGTGGTTCCCACATGGGTCCATATTGTTTGTACCATTTCTAGGTTCCTACCTCCCACAGGGAATGTCCATCCACCGACCACCCCAACAATGAGACTTAATCCTCATCTACCACATGGTCTAGAGGAGAATTAGACGTTTGACACTGAATGTCCCTTTTTCCTTTCTACACACATGTCCTCCGGAGTCCCGAATTACCAAACTCCCGAAGGAGCCTGGAATTCCTCCACGTGGTTCCAGCCTTCAGAAATTTCAAATTACCTACGACATTGCATCCCAAAACCCCAGAGTCTCGAATTCCTAGAATCCCAAAGGGTCCACCCTCACGCGTGGTGATGTACTAGATGCAAAGGAAAACACAAGTGGGTTCCACATACTCCTCCCACCAAATGGACCAATCAGTGAGCACCAAGTGTGATACACGAAAAAGTGGAGATGACATGTGGCCCCTTTAGTGGGTGACACATGTCATGTGTTAATGGGTGCATAGGGTCTATCAGACATATGATTCCAGGTGACACATGGAACGTCATTCATGGGTCCATGTCACCCTGGATGACATCACTGTGCCACATCGCTCTGGAATAATAGCCTTCCAAGCCTTTCAATATAATGGTCAAATTGTGTCCATGTAAACCCTGGATCGATGGCCTCTGTTGCTTTGTAACTTCGGACTTTGTGGAATCCGTGGTGTGACTTCCTCCTTACTCCCTAAGTGGTCAACGTCAGGCTGACCATTATATAGATCTAACGGTCACGAGAGATCCCGAAACGTACTCAGATCTATATCTCTTATCACTTCGCGAATTCGACATTTGGGTGCTCCACTCGCTTACCACCCCCTTTCTTCTGGATAAGTCAACGTCGGTCTAACCTTGGCATAAATCCAATGACCAGGGAATATCCCCAAGGATCCCTAGATCTACGGTTCTCGTTACTTTGCATCTCTAGCCTTCGGGGGTTTCGAATTTATGGCCCCTCCTCTCTCCAGAAGTAGGACTTTGTCGAATTGTCGTACACAGGTCCCTCCTCTGGATGATGGGATGGTTAAGAGGGGTTCTTAACGAACTCCCCATATCCATGGCTCTCATCATTTCGTAACTTCGACATTCATGGATTTTGATGATATAACATCTCTATTCTCCCGAAGTGGGACTTCGCTGAAGTTACCTCGATGTAGATCCAATAGCTAAGGGGACTCTCGAACACTCTTGAATTGGTGGTTCGCGTTACTTTACGATGGGTAAATGGGTCAAGTTTTAACAGTGGGGTAGGTCTGTCTACTAGAGTTAGGGAGACCTTTGGGTGCCAGTCAACCTTGTGGGTAACCGTGACCACCAGTTTCCTTCAACTGGTTTATAAATGGTAAGGGAGAAACACTTCGGAGCACCAAACTCCCAAAGTTCTAAAGCCAGAAAGGCTTATCTCCTTTCGGGCCTAGCGCAGGGTTCCTAGAACTTGGTCACATGGGTCCTTTGAAAACTCTTGTGGGCTACATGCTAATTCCTTTAGTCGTAAATGGGTTAAGGACATGAGCATGAGCCCTTAGCCATACGGTGAAGAGTTTTAAGGAGGTTGCCTCCTTCCATAGGGTTTGAACTTGGAATTCCCACGAGGGTAGATTCAAGAGGTCGAAAAGACTTAAAAATTCCAATAAATACTACCCCGACCCTCTTGTAGTCTTACATCCCAGGACTCTTTAACTGCTAAACGGAGGCAAGAAGATGATCATTCAGAAGCATGAGTTCATAGGGAGATAATGCATACATCTACCTTATTCATTCACTACAGAACTCATTCATAGACAGATAAGCATGTGTGCATTCAATCACCATTTCCATTTCAACACATAAAGTATGAAGATACTTATAAGAAAACCAGAGTTCATGAAGAGACTATTGAAAGGGGTGCATGTTTTCACCCAACCATAGGCACAACCACTTCCGACGGGTTTTTCGTTGGCCACCCCAGAGGTAGACCACGATGCTATGAGAGAGAATATTTCTTCTTGCTGAATTAGAGTCAAGGATGAAGATTACTCTCCTCCTCCCACATGATCTTGGAAACCAATTTTATCTATACCAAGCAAGGAGGTCTGCACGATTACTTCTACAGTCACTCATCAGCCTCGTTTACCAGCTTGTAACAAAAATCATGGCCATTGTTTCTTGCGCCCAAAACAATATTATTACCTAGTTCTTCCTTGAACCAAAGAGTTGTAACCTCTCTTTTTCTCTTCTCGAGATTTATCTTTCGACTCAACTCTCTTCGTAGATTTTCTTGCTCGCTCTCTTTCCTCTGCCCATGAATTACCTCTTTCATTCCTTACTCAGCAAGGTTGTGTGGGTTCGAATCCCTAGCCCGTGGTCAGGTATGGAAGTATTACATATGGGTACTCTACCCCATCTCTTCATTGACTCATGAGGATGACTCTTCCAGCTACCACACTGACTAGTAATTCATTTTTGGGTCAGAGAATTTTTCTAGGTCTAAGCCATTAATACCCATAAGGTATTGGTTTGGTGGGTCATCTCAACCATTTCTGGTTCCCCTCACCATCTCTCTCATAGAATCCATGTTATATATTTGCAAACCCCCCTTTCAATTGTTATGCAACACTTATCCATTTTCTATTAATAAAAAAAAATACATACATTGACCCTTTATACAAAGGCTCATCAAATCAAACATCCACACATATCTAGTCTGGCATAGTCTCTTGGCTAGTTATAGTTAGATTTACAAACTGGGGGAAACATGGGTATTACAATCCCATCCCCCCTAAAGGAACATCTTCCTTGATTTTGTTTATTTCTATGTTCTCTGTACGTATAGAAGCAAACAAAAATGGATATGCTTGTTTCATGGCATCCTCCATTTCCCATGTAGCCTCATCCGGGCCAAAGTGTTTCCACTGCACCTTGACCTGTGCAATGGTTATGTTCCTGAGTGGTTTCTCCTTCCTATCTATTATGCATTGAGGTTCTGGAAGGAACTCTCCCTCTAGTTTTACCTAAATCACAGACCAATCAATCATATTATTAGAATCATGTACATATTTCTTTAATAACGAAACATGGAAAAAATCATGTGCCTTCACTATGGGAGGGAGTGATAGCCTATAGGCTACATTTTCCACTCTATCCAAAATTTCAAAGGGTCAAGAATATCAAGGTGCCAACTTGGCACGATCTCCCATCCTCAAGGATATTTTCCTGGGTCTAACTCAGAGATACACATGATCCTCTGTTTTGAAATCTTTAGGAGTCCTCTTTCTATCTGCATAGCTTTTCTATCTATCTTGGGATATTTTCAGATTTTGTTTTATTTGAATTAATTGTTATTCCATTTCTTTCATCATGTCTAGCCCAATTATAATTATATCTATTGTATTATCCCAACTGATTGGAATCTTTCATTGTCTACCATAGAGAGTCTCGAAAGGGCTCATCTTTAATGACTCTTGATAGCCATTGTTGTAGAAAAACACTACCAGTGGTAGGTAGTCTTCCCACTTATTAGGCTGATGCATTACATGCATCCTTAACATGTCCTCCAACACTTGGTTTACCGTCTCTGTGTGCCCATGAATTTGAGGGTGACAGATTGTGCTAAATAGCAGTTTAATTTCAAAATCAACAAATAAAGATTTCCAAAATCTTGAAGTAAATTTTGTATCTCTATCAGATATGATATCCTTAGGCATGTCATGTAGTCTAAATATTTATTTCATGAAAATAATAGCAATATCTATTTCCTTGCAAGTTTACTTGATGGTAATGAAGTGAGCAGACTTGCTCAATTTTTCCACCACTACCATGATGGTGTCATTTTGTTTGGCCGATTTTGGTAATCCTATGATGAAATGCATGGAAATGGTTTCCCATTTCCATTCTGGGATTGGCATGGGATGCAACATCCTTGCTGTATGTTTGTGTTCTGCTTTAACCTGCTGACATTCTAAACATTTAGCTAAATAATCAACTATGTCCTTCTTCATTCCAGGCCAATAAAACAGTTTCCTAGTGGTTATGATCATCTTTTGATAACTAGGATGACCAGTATATGGTCTTTGTCTATTTCATCTATCATGAACCTCTTCAAGTCGTCACAGTTTGGAATATACAACCTACCTTTGTAATTTAGAAGGCCATCATTCAACAATTGATATCCTTCGTACTTCAACCCTCAGGGCTATTGTTCTAAGTACAATTTTACAGTCTTGAAAAATGCATCTGTTTCTTGTTCACTCTTGAATCTCTCCTTGACATCCATTTCACATGTGATTACAACTACCAGGTGAATCACTTTCACACTTCTGCTAAGGGAATCAACCACTCTATTTTATTTTCCTTTGATATTCTTGATGTCAAAATCAAACTCACTAAGGAGAGCCATCCATATAGCTTGTCTAGCATTAATGTTTGGTTGATCAAACAGGTACCTGAACCCACAATGATATGTCATAAACACAAATATTCTACCCAGGAGGTAATGCCTCCACATTTTTAAAGCATTCACTATGGCCCCCAATTCTAGATCATGGGTCACATAGTTGATTTCATGCTCATTCAATTTTCTGGATTCGTAGAAAATTACATGTTCTTTTTGCATAAGGAATCCTCTAAGTCCTTCCTTGCAAGCATATGTACACACAAGGAAGTCCTTTTTTGTATTTTCAATCTTCAACACGAGTGCATTGGTTAGAAGGAATTTTAGTTCTTGAAATCTCTCTTCACATTCTGATGCCCAAAGGAATTTAACTCCTTTTTTCTGAAGAGAAGTGATTGGGCAACCAATCTTGGAAAATCTTTTTATGAACCTCTTATAGTATCCTACTAGGCCCATAAAGGATCTGATATCAGATACATCCTTTGGGGTAGGCCAATCCATAATGTCTTTGATCTTGTTAGGATCAACTTCCACCCCTTCTTTAGAAATAACATGGCCTAAGTAATGGAATTGTTTCTAGAAAAAGTCACACTTATTAAACTTAACATAGAACTGATGTTCTATTAGTACTTGAAGAACTAACTTGATATGTTCTTGATGCTCTTCCCTATTCTTAGAATAGATTAGGATATCATCAGTGAAAACCAATACAAATTTGTCTAAGAATTTACTGAGTACATTATTCATTAAGAACATAAAAGTGGCTGGCGCATTGGTTAGATCGAATGGCACCACCACAAATTCGTAGTGACAATACCTTGTCCTAAAGGTTGTTTTGTGGATGTATTCATCCTTAATTTGGACCTAATGGTATCCAGACCTCAAATCAATATTGGAGAAAATTGTAGCACCCCTTAATTGGTCAAACAAGTCATCGATCCTTGGCAAGGGATACTTATTCTTCATGGTCATCTTATTGATTTGCCTATGATCTATGCACAACCTAAGTGTGCCATCCTATTTTTTCACAAACAAGACTGGTACTCCCCATGGAGACACACTAGGATGAAAGTATCCTTTTTCCATCATTTCCTTTAGCTATATTTTGAGCTCAACTAGCTCTGGTGTACTCATTCTATAGGGCGTTCTAGACACTGGCACCACTCCTAGTGCGAGTTCCATTGAAAATTCAATGTCTCTTCTAGGATGTAGACCTGGTACCTCTTCTGGGAACACATATTTATACTCTCTTAATATGGGATGTTCCTCTAGGCTTGGTTTTTCATCCTCAATAGATTCCAACAATTGTATTGCATAAAAAGGGAATCCTTTTCTGCAATACTTCTTCACTTGAAGTGTTGATATTTGTTTCACTGAGACAAGCTTTTGAATCCCTTGTAGGGTTACCTTTCTCCCTTCTTCATTTTCACACTTCAAATTTTTGTTGTAACAATCCAAATTGGTTTTATGGGAAGCCAACCAGTCCATGTCAATCAACAAGTCATAAGATCCTAAAAGTAGTATGTTTAGAGTCTCTTGGGTAGGTGATACACTCATAAGGAATTGGCATGTGAGTATGACCTCTGTTACTTTTCTCTTGGTTCCAGTAGCTAGTTGTACCATCCATGATTTAACATTTTTTACTTGTTGCAATTTACATTTCTCAATAGTGTGAGGGGAAACATAAATCAAATTAGAGCTAGGGTCAATTAAAATGGAAACTAGATGGTTGGAAATCATACCTTCCATCTCCACCACTGAAGCTTGGTGGTCGACTTGTCTATTATCCAAGGCTGCATAAATATTTTGTATTCTCCTAGACACATCATTGATTGTGGTAGCCTCCTCGATTTTGTATACCCTCCTATTTTTTTGTTTCATATATGGGTAGTCCCTCAACGGATTTTCTTCTCCACAACCCCAACATTTCAAGGGTTCTATCATTGTGTTATCAGTCTTACATGGGGCTGCTCCAAAGGGTTTATTTCCACTCAAAGAGGGGAAATTTTGTTGGTATACACTTTTAGCAGGAAGGCTCATCTTAGAGCCTTTCTCATATCTCTTGAATCTTTAGGGTTTAAACCACTTCTTATTGAATCCCAAAGTGATTTTCTTCCTCCAGTCCTCGTGATATTTTGTCTTATTCTTGAATTTCTCATAGAAATACCTTGCCTTCTAAATAATGTCTTCTAAGGACTTTGGCTCATCAAATTCAATTATGTCCTGAAAGGACTGAGGCAGTCCAGTAATAAATTGTTTCATCTTTACCTTTTCATATTTGATGTAGGGAACATACCTTATCATCTCAAGGAATTTATTAATATATTCCTTTATGGTGAGCTGCCCCAACTTAAGTTCGTAGAACTACTTGGTCTTCCCATCAAAGTATTTCTCTGACAGGTACTTCTTCTTGAAGTAATTCTCAATTTTTTTCCATGAAAATTCCTCCTCGTGGATTTATTTCACATTCCAAAGGTCTTCCCACCAAATGGAGGCCTTTCCATTCAAGTTAAAAATGGCTATTTGAACCTTTAAATTTTTAGAGTAGTCATGGACTTTGAAGTACTTCTTCAAGCCAAAAAAACAAATTTCTTCCTCTTCCCCCTTCTTAATTTCTCCATGGAAAGTGGGTGGTCTGAATTTCTTGAACTCTTCAGGGTCATGACTCTTGGAATGTTTCCTCTTCTTTCCTCTCTTCTAGGAATGAAAACTAGTTTTTCTACTAGAAGATTTCTTGGAGTTATCAGTTTTCTCACCATAGAATTCTTTCGATGAGTGTCTCCTGGCTCCATGTTGGGCCTTGTTGGGCCTTCTTTGAGGTGATCCTCCTTATGTGCCCACTTTCAAGTCCATTCTTTCATATCTCAGTTGGATTCTAGGTTTTCTTCATATGATGTATGTTCACATGACTGGATGTTGGTCCATGCTGCAACTGCATTTGTATATCTGATAAGCACTATAGTAGAACTGCATTGATTTCAGTTTGATTTTCCTGTTCTTTTATTAGCCTTTCATTTTCAACCTTACAGATCTGTAATTCTGGCATGAGGCCTCTTACATTTTCAGCCAAATCTAGAGGGGTTTCCACTGCCCTCCTTTCATTTGATTCTTCCTCTCTATTGTGGGAGCTTTCCCCCAATTCATGGTGTGTCACAATACTTTATGTTGTTGTTTTCCTGTGGTCCACTAACTTCTTGAATGTTGATAAAACATTTTCTGTTAGTTAATGATCTACTAGCTTATGAACAACACAGAGTTTGTATTTTTCAAAATACATACAAAAGTTGAAAGTTTCATTCGTTTCTTTAGTAGAGGTTTAACTAAGCCTCTTAGGAATGGGGTAAGATAGTGTGTCACCCCTAAAATTTCTCTAAATAATATTTTTAAGCGACTTGTTCATGAGACCAAGTAGGCCAAGTGTTGTAACCATGCTCTGATACCAATTTGTAACACACCTGACCCCTCAATACCCTTTCTAGAGATGAGGCATCAACATTTTGCTTACTCAAATCATCTAGAATCATTTCTCCAAGATGATTCATCCTCTTCTACTAGCCTGTGACTGTTACTGAGCTCTAATCGTACCTCTGGTTTACAAGCTATGGCTTCTCGAAGTCCTTCGGGATTTTATTGGTGGAGGGCCACGTGGTGCCCACATGGGTCCATCTCGTTCGTACCATTTCCAGGTTCCTACCTCCCACATGGAAGGTCCATCCACCATCCAAACCAACGAAGAGAATTAATCCTCATCTAACACATGGGATAGAGGAGAATTCGGTGTTCGGTGTTGAACGCCCCTTTTTCCTTTCAGCATGCATGTCCTCCAGAGTCTTGAATTCTTGAACTCCAGAAAGAGCTTGGAATCCTTCCACATGGCTTCTGCCTTCAGACCTTTCAAATTACCTATGAAACTACATCCCAAAGCCCCAGAGTCTCGAATTCCCAGACTCTCGATACACGACAGGGATTTAAAAGAGAGAGCCTTTGTGATTTAAAAGTGTGATATGCAACAGGGAGGATATGACACATGGCCCCTTCAGGGGTGACACGTGTCATGTGTTAATGGGTGCATAGGGTCTATGAGACATACGATTCTAGGTGACACGTGGCACATCAATCGTGGGTCCACATCACCCTGGATGATGTCACTATGCCACATCACT